>ML210254.1:0-97582 GCA_004369085.1 Coprinopsis marcescibilis
TCAACCACGTTAACAGATACGAACGAGAATCCGATCACATTTGCAGTACTGACATGGTCATCTGACTGGCTGTTTTCTAGATACAAGGCTCAAGAACCGAGCCACTGCTATACTCAAGACCAAGACAAGCCTTCAAAAAGGCCTCAAGAGCGTGGCCTTGCTTGTTGAGGCCATCGATGCTTCATGCCTACACGAACGAGCCCTGTCAGCATGCTTCCCAGAAAGGAAGGAACAATGCAATAGACATACTTACCAGACTTGAGCCTTGAGCGTGTACGAGAGCAGGGGCAGGATGGAATGCAAGGGCCTGAATGTACCCTTGCGGACCTGGCGGTATTTGGCACAGGTCCAGGAACGAAAGGTTGAGAGGGAGGGGAAAGTGCACCTGATAAATAGAACACCATCAGCCAAATATGGTCGGCTGAACAGAACACAAAAGGGTACCTCGCAGCTGTTGTAGATGTTGATGACCGAACGACCAGCGCAGAAGATCGATGGGGCGCGCTTGAAATCGCCAAGAGCGGGTATGTACTTGATGACGACGATGGGATTGGCTTGTCCTTGGGGAGTAGTCGAGAACATTGAAGAGGAGACGGTTAGCAGCGACCATTTCCTCGACACTGCTCCTTTTGCTTTGCTCCTGCATTGGCACTTGGCGAATACTGCGGCCGTTGTTGTTGCAGAGGTGGTTGAAGGAGGCAACGGAGAGGGGAATGTTACCAGTGTCGATCGGAGGACCGACTTGAGGTCATCACCACCCACAACCGATATTTAGCGTTACGTGAGCTCGATGGCACTAGGGACACAGGTGTTCTAGGATGCACCGTTCACGAAGGGCTGGATTTAAGCGATGGCGAAGATGGTGGAGAGAAAGAACAAGGCTTGATGGTGTTCAAATGGTCGCTGGACTGCTCAGTGTTGGCGTTCCAGAAGATGATGACACAGTCGAGCTCGTTTGTCCTCCTTGAACTGGCGAATTCGGGAAGGGTGTAGTTGTCCTGGGGATGACGGGCCATGTAGACTCTAGAGTGGGGCCTGGCGTTGCAATCGTAGTCGAGGCCATGGTAATATTTGACTGAGATGCCAGAGATATTTCAGCCACTCAAGACGAAAGTCAATGGGCAGAAGATATGCAGAGACCATTATGTGTGCTCCTGTGCTCGCGATACTGCGTCCTTAGTTGCTGAAACGAAACATAGGAGTCGTTCGCTTATCCTGGACGTTGATGAAGCCTTCTGAGAATAGCAATACCAAACTATGTGGCAAGCGTCCGAGTCCGAGCTCCAAGTGCTTGCAACCACTTGTGACAAGCAACTTGCACGCTTTTTACGCTTTATCGCGCTTTGGTATCTACCTGGAACAGTATGCTGTGGATTAATCGCGTATCGGCACGAGAAACGCGTTGTTCCAGTCACTAGTCACTTGGCCAACTTGAATGCTTTCCCGGTGGACCGCGATGGATTCGGATGGCTCAGATTTCCAAAGGTAGTTCTCTACGCGTTCAATAAAGCTTGGTGCCGAAGATTAACACTTTACCAGTTCGATATATTACTGGCACATCTGTATTGCAGGATGCGAGCCTTGTTCCAACCATGGTCCGCAACCCCTATGATGGCAACCGGGAGACTTCGGTTAGGAGCCTGGGATTGAAAGGACCGCTGAGCGGGCAACAAGGACATGGAGAGGGGAAGTACAGACCACGAGGCCACAGTGCAAAGTAAGTTCTGCACTGGCCTTATGACAGTTTACTAAATATTTATTAGGGCCCTATTTGCTCGTTACTACATGACTCTTTCCGGAAACAAGTAAAAATCGACGCCCGCCACGCCTTTGTCGCGAGGAGGCCTGTCCGTGACGTGTTCTGCGACTCCTTTGACCTCAAGGACATCGTCAAAGATTCAAAATCCATGCTAGGTGGAGAAGGGGTGGACTACCGCACGTTCAGAACGGCAGGGGGACGATGCAGGTCGATGCATACAGGTGTTCACGAGTGGGACGGTGATACACCAAGAGCGGCCAAAGCAAGTGCTGGCTTCCTAAAGCCACCACGACAGACCTCACTGGGTGTGAAGAACGATTTGTTCACAGTGTTATTCATCGATTTTAGGAGCAGAATTCAAAAGCGATGATGATGATGCACCACAAAGCTGTAGAACTCTCAAGCATTTTGGTATAGATCACATGCCGCCCTAATCAATGTTCCGCAACCAGGCGTTGTTCTTTTCTCCCACAGCTTGCTTCGTCTTCTTGGCCTCTCCTCTTTCGCTGCTCGAAAGGCTCATTCAACTGCAAATTGTTGGGAAATGGGGATTCTGTTTTCAAAACCGGTTTGTGCTTTCATCTTCGATATCAGGCAAACATCGTGAGACAATGATAGATACTACAGGCGCCAGCCACCCGCAAACCTAGAAAACGTCGGAGGCTCTCCAGAGGGGGGGTGGAGCACAATATTCCTGCCGCTCAGGTGCTACAAGGAGCTCAAGGCGTGCAATTCAATAACAGTCACGTTACGGTCGCAGGGAGGGACGTGGTGAATCACATAACCAATATGGTGAACAACGCAGCGCCCACAGAGATGGACAAGGGTACCCAGATCCTCTTTACCTACTGTATCCCATGCTGATTGACACGAACAGCGCTCCTGGAAAAAGTCTTGGAATCCTTGGGCAAATTGAACTTTCGGAACATCGTCAAAGAGAATATAGCGAAGAGGACACCGGAGACAGGACGCTGGGTCATCGAAAGTGATTGGTTCAAGGGTTGGTTAATGGATCTCTTGGGAGGGATAGTGTGGGGAACAGGAATGCGTATGTATTCATTTTTTCCGACGACTATCAAACCATTGCTGACCCAAACTTGTAGCTGGAGCCGGAAAGACGGTCCTTGCGTAGGTCAGATTTCTTGTCTGTCTGTACAGCCTCTTACCATCGATTGCAGTTGCATCGTGATTGAACACCTCCAGAAGCTTGTTGAAGAATCTGATTCGAAAGACGTCTGCATCCTCTTCGCTTTCTGTCGCTACACGGAGCGGCTCATGGTCATCGACATCCTCTTCGCCATCCTTCGCCAGGTCCTCGAACGCCATCCTCAAGTCCTGCCATTCGTGATGCCGATGTACGAGCGCCATAAACGAGAGGGCACACGGCCATCAGAGGGTGAGATCGTTGATCTGTTAAGACAGATCGCGACTTCTGGCTTGTTCAAGAAAACATTCTATATCCTGGATGGTCTCGACGAAGCCGCGTCAGATATCCAAGTCAACCTCCTCGACATCCTATCCTCTCTCCCCGTCCACTTCTTCATTACCTCTCGTCCGTTGGACTCTCTCAAGGACCTTGTACCCAACGCTCGGTTCCTGACTATCATTGCTTCGGATCCCGATATTTCCCTGCTCATTGACCAGAAGATCCGTCTAATACCAGCACTTCGCAACCTGCTCACAAAGAACGCAACATTGAAGACTGAGGTCGTCTCGATCGTCACCTCGAAATCTTCCGGGATGTGAGTCGATAAACATGTACGTTGATGAATCGGGTTGCTAACCTTTTTCATAGGTTCCTCCTGGCTTCGCTTCATCTCAATATGCTCAAGGGGTGCACCAACGAAAGACAAGTACGAAAGGCCCTGGAAGGGCTTCCTCGAGGGACGGAGGGGATGTATGATGCGACGATGGAGCGCATCAAGGCATTGCCGGAACACGAAGCGGACCTTGCGAAACGGGTGCTCATCTGGGTCACCTATGCCCAAGAGCCACTGACAGTTGAGGAGTTGGTGCTTGCGGTGTCGGTGTGCCCAGAGACATTCCAATTCGACGACAAAATGGAACCGACTGGTATTGAGTCTATTCTATCGCTGTGCTGCGGTCTACTCCAATGTGAGGCGAGCACTGAATCTGGTGAATCGATAACACTGGCCCGCTTTGTTCGTGAGTCCTATATTTTGGCAGCTTAGGAGCGGGTACTGACCGATTCGAAGACTACAGCGTAGCCGAATACATGGTTGAGAAACTCAAGGTGCATTACATGGATGATCCACATGCCTTGATTGCCTCGACCTGTATAGCATTCCTTCGACACTATGGATTCCACGATGTGTCATCCCAAGGCGCTTTCGACGAATCCGAAATCTGCGAACGCCTCACATCGCTCGCCAGGACGCGAATTTTAATGGCTAATTACCCCTATCAATATTGGGGCTTCCACGCGACAAACGCCAAGTTGATACCTGCTTCAGCTTTGGAGTTCATCGATAACTGCAAACGATATCCATTTCAGGGGTACAGCACATACCCGTCCTTTAGCCCTCTACCACCATGGGGTTTTACACCAGATTCACTGGAAACACTTGAATCTATTCATGTTGCCGCTGTACGGGATTCGCGAACATTTCGACCGGCTGCAGTCTGAAGGATGGAACAGCACAGCGAAGCTTCAGGATCACAACATCTTCCACAGCAGGGGCTCACAAGGATCCACTCCTCTGGTCCTAGCGAGCATGGCGGGTTGGGAGGATGTTGTTGTATTTCTTATTGGTGTGGAGGGAGTGGACGTCAATTTGGCAGACAGGCGCGGACAGACAGCCATGTTTGCTGCTGTCGCTCATCACAGAGCTGGCCTTGTGAAGGCCATGCTTCTGAGAGGAGGGTCTGACGTCAATAGAGCAACCACACAGTATTATGGACATGCTTGTACCCCCTTGACTTGGGCGTCTATGACTGGGCAACGCGACATCGTGCAACTATTGCTGGAAGCGGAAGGGATTGATGTCAATGGGGTAGGATCGGATGGGGAGACAGCTGTTATGCTGGCAGCACAGAGAGGTCACGACGACATCCTGAGGATGCTTCTCAAGACCAAGGGTATTGATGTCTGTGGCGCGCTTGACGAAGCATTGCACCATGGTCAAAGCAACATCATTGAAATCTTGCTCGAGATCCCAGAAGTCAGCTTGGACGAGAAGGGATCTTTCAACTCGTTGATGCGTGCAGCAACGTCCGGCAAATCAGACGTCATCGTGACTGTTTTCAAGTATGGAACATTCGACATCAACGCAAGGGATGATAGTGGGAACTCGGCCCTTGCCCACTCCCTTCATAATGCCTTTTACCCCCCTGGAGCAGCTGAACTCCTATTGCGAATACCCGGAATTGATGTCAACTCAGCCGACAAGGATGGGACTACAATCTTGATGCTTGCATCGCGTCATCAAGAGTATGCCTTGATCGTGGAGACTATACTCAAACTTTCCAGCACTTTGGACATCAACGCCAAAGACAATCAGGGACGGACAGCACTGGCGCACGCTGCGGATTCTGGGTCAAAGACACTGTGAAGATTCTGCTAGGAGTCGAAGGGGTTGACTACAATTGTGTGGATGCCAAAGATCGAACACTTCTGATGATTGCGGCGAAGCAAGGATGGGCTGATGTTGTAGCTCTGCTGCTTGAGCTAGAAGGAATCAATATCAAATCCAGGGACAATGCGGGGATGACGGCCTTGGCCCATGCGATCTCAAACGGTCGCATCAAGATTCTCGAAGACCTGCTCAAGGTCGACTCTATCTCTGCCAAATATGTAACCTCCGAGGGCTTGAATTACTTGATGCTGGCCGCCAATTCCGGTAATGCAAGACTCATCCGCTCTGTGCCCCAGCTAGCACGATTCGACATCAATGCTCGGGATATACGCGGTCGCACAGCTCTAGCACACGCCGTCATTTCCAGATCATGTGATGCAGTGGAAGCGCTGCTCGAGGTGGAAGGTGTCGATGTCCATTGTGTTGATGAAGACGGGAGGACACTCTTGATGGGTGCAACCGCTGCAGCGGAATGTGAGGGGCCGGAGATGGTCAACCGGTTCCTTGGGCTTGGATTGGGGGCCAATATCAACGCGGCGGACATTAATGGGTGGACAGCACTCTTCTTTGCTGTGATCGCGCAGGAGCCAGAGAGTGTTTCAGCGCTTCTGGAAGTCGAGGGGATCGACCTTTCGGTTCAGGATGTCAAAGGCAGGACACTGCTTATGTTTTCGAAAGAGGTCAGATGCAAGAAGTGCACAGAGCTGTTGCGGAAAGCGGGTGCCAGTTAGGTCTCCTGAGTCCTAACGAGGTTTCTCTATAAATCGTATTGGCACGTGTATAACTATTAGCCTGTATCGATACAGGACCCACGGCCTTACTATCCAAAGTTTAGCAGAACGAGACATATCATTCAAATGGCATATGACATAACGGCTCGGACAACAAACGCAAGTAACTAGTCAAGGGTAATCGAAACGTCAGTATAGAGGTCGGCAAACGAAAGGAGAAGCAGACGCTAACCAAGTCAGGGGGTTCAAAACCTGGCACTAACCCCTCCATCACTCGATCCTACAACCACGGTCATGGACAGAACGAGGATCCGAGCACATTGGCGGTGTTGTCATTCGACTAGGGGCGAGTCGACCGGTGGCTGGCTGGCCGTTTGCCAGAGCCGAGCATCCAGGAGCGAGTCACTGCTACGACCTACCCTCAAGGCCAAGAGTCCCAAGACTCGGACAAGCCTTCGGAGGGCCTAAGGAACGTTGCGCTGCCTGTTGAGGTTATCGATGACCTCGGTGGCTACAACGAACGAGCCTCATCAGCATGCATCCCAAAAGGGAAGGAAGAACGGAATAGACGTACCGTGCGTGACGAGAGGAGCCTTGAGCATGTATGAGAGCAGGGGCAGGACGGAGTGCAAGGGCCACCATGCGGCGTTGTAGAGCTTGCGGTATTTGACACGGATCCAAGAACAAAAGGTCGAGACTCGAGAGGTAGGGAGGAAGGAGTCCTATAAATGGAACGTCATCAGCCAAATTTAGTCGACGGAACAGAATAACAAAAAAGAGTACCTTGCACTCGTTGAAGATCTTGATGACCGAGCGACCACTGCAGAAGATCAACGGCGGGCGTTTGATGACGACGACGTGGTTGGGGTGCCCGCAGTACCTTTCTTGTTGAGGTTGGGAGCCTTGGAGAGGACACGATTGGCGGCAACCGGGTTGTCGACGACGCTGCTCTTGCTGACCTCCTTGCTCCTAAACAGTTACGACTATGGTTGCTGCAGAAGTGGTTATAGGAGGCGATGGAAAGTAGCTTGATCACAGCGTCGACGAGGACCGGCGTGAGGTCATCACCATCCACAAACGGCCTTTCGCACTCGACGAGCTCAAGGGAGCCAGACATAAGGGTGCTCTGGGGCGCATCATTCACGGAGGGCTCGTCCTCGAGGACAGCGGTGACGGCTGGCAGTGGAGGGCGACCTCTTGGCTTTTGGCCGGATCGTCGACAACGGTGATGATGTTCCCAGTGCTTGACGGTCCAGAAGACAAATGACGCCGTAGTCGAGCTCAGCTTGCATGTCGGCACGGATGTTCTTGAGATTAGGTTGCTTGTTTCCGCCGGCGATGACGTTGTCAGGATAGGGCTCCTGGATGGCGGCGATGGAGTCGGGCTGTTAGAAGGACCACATCGAGAGAAATCTGGCGTTGGAGGTCGTAGTAGAGCTCATTGGGAGGTCCTCACCACCAATTTTGAGCTCGGAGAGCTTGATGGCACCACAGACAAAGGTGTTCTGGTACATGCCATTTACGAAGAACTGGCGCTCGAGGATGGCGGCGACGGTAAAGATGGTGGAAGGGACCTCGATGGCATTCAAGACGTAGTCGGTTCTACCGTTCACCGGCGACAATGGTGCCACTCAGTGTCGGTCGTGTCGAGCTCAAGATGTGGGCTTCCTGCCAGTTGGTGGATGAAGTCTGTGCTTTCTGAGCTGGGCCATGTAGAGAAGAGAGCGACCTGATGTTGGAGTCGTAGTCGAGGCCATTGGCAGAGATGTTCCGGCCACTCAAGACGAGTTCAATAGGTATAAGCTTATCCTGGTCTTGGAACCATTCTCGGTGTTTCTGTGCTGGAGATACTGCGTCCTTGATTACTTTAAACGAGGCATAAGCGTCGTTCGATTATCCTGGGCGTTGAGCACAGCAAATATCGCAGATTTGGTCCCTCAGTGGGATGCACGGATACACAAGAAGCTCGGAGAGGGCGAGCAGAGCGCTTGTCGCGGCGGCTTCTGGGAATAACAAGACCATACCAAGAAAGGTTTTGTCCGAGCTGCCCTCATGCAGATGTTTCTTTACGCCTTCTCGGGCTATCGTATCTGACAGAGATCAGTATGATGTGAATTCATCGCGTATCGACGCGAAAAGCCCGCCGCTCAACGGCACTTGGGAGATTTTCTGGACGGTTCAGGATGGAGACATTTTCGAAAGGTATGTCTCTGTGTGTTCAATAAAGCGAGTCGAAAATTAACACTCTACCAGCTCTAGATTACTGGAGAACATGTAATACAGGGCGTGAACGTACGCGTGAACCTTGTTCCAACCATACATGTTTTTCAACCCCTATGTCTGTAATGGCAACCGGGAGATTTCGGTTAGAAGCCCCAGATTGAAAGGAGTTCTAGCCGGGCAACAGGGACAGAACCCGAACCCTGAGGATGTAGACAATGGTGTGGTATCTGAAAGCTACGGTTATCGGTTGTCGTCCCAAAATGATCAGCCAGGCGCGATTTCAGCCTGTTTGCCGATCCCCCTCGGCCTGCAAATTGAAGTTTCCAGGATTATTCTGGCATCGTAAGCAGTTGTTGCGCTGTACGGATGCCCACTGTCACGATTCACAACAGGGTGGTCAACAGCTTGTGTTTCCGTGAGATCGTGATGCACCGTGCAGACTGTGACCCCGAGGCATGGACCTTGGTTGCTTTTGGATACTAGCCACCTACAGTGCTCACCGCTCCACCGCAGCCGCATCAGCAACATTGTTGACGGCTATCTGACCTTCTCAGCAAGGCACGAGTCCGACGGCATGTCTGCAGAGCGACCGACAAGCCGACAACTTCCTTCGCTCATGTATCGCCTACCCAGCCCTAAGCAGCTGGGTGCACTTCTATGGGAAATTCTTCCTGCGTGCGTACTTTCTACGTGTCTCTTGTGCGCCCATGGTTATTGAATGCCCGCTTTCTCCCCATCTAGACAGCATATATGGAACAAGAACCACTCGGGACCTACCTCTGCTTCGCGAATGAATGTAGTGCGAGGCTCTAGACGATCCTCGACCTCCAGAAAGGTACGTTCTTGTGTTATGGTATGCCTGCTACGGTTCATCACTCATGGGACTCGTGTTGTTAGAGGGATGTTGCCACTAGTCTACCCTCGTGCATTCGCCATTCGTCAATGGGTCTCGACAATGTTTCGACTAAAATAAACCAAATTTAGCTCAGTAGCAATGCCCTGGCACCCAGTTGTCAAACATGGCGACAGTGACACAGAATCGGTCCACAACTTTAGATAAGGGCAGCTGAAGCTGAGTGAGTTAGCGTGAGCTTCTCCTGAATTCCGTAGCTAATTCTTGGCATAATAGCATTGATAGCACTGGGTACTTTCCTCGAACTGTCTATTTCGATCACTTTGTCAGGTCTAGGACATTCGGCCCTCAGTTGCCATTGGTCGTCGCAAACTGTTGTCCCAGTTCATCCTAAAGGTGATTGGGCCACAGTATGGTCGTCCATACTGTGCTTATGCTCCCATTTAAGCAATATCGGCATTGGGTTCTGTGAATTGGCGAAGGCGGTGTTCGCCATCCACGCAGTTTGTGGTATCCAGGAGGTGAGCCTTCAGCAATTAACACTCATTTGCAATCTAAATAACCCTTTAGGCCTACGTTGTCTGTTCTCGTCCGTCGGAGGAGAGCGATCGCTGGTAGTAATGCATCATGGGAGGCCGCCAGAAACTACATTCCCGGTACTTCAGCGACCCATGCACAACCCTGCTTGGAAAGTGGCATTATTCGTGAGTTGGGTCGAGCACAAGCTGTTGATGGACTCTCATCACTCATAGATCAACCAATCATTGGGGTGGTTACTCTGAACCACAAAGCATCAATAAGACTGGTATATAATCGACCCAGAGCATGTTTCAACGGGTCACAATAACCTGTTGTTACGCCTGGAGGTTCCCTGTTGCCTTCCCCACGTGTTTGCGATCTCGTACGAGGTATACGCCGATGCACGCCACACCTTTTGCGTGGATGCCCGTCTGTTAGGCGTTCTGGGACTCCTTGGGCCACAAATACGGTGATGAAGATTCAAAAGCCATGAAGGTATGGACTACTGTGCGTTCGAATCAATAGATGGGCTAATGCATCAGGCATAAGGCTGGAACAGGCGGATACGAGCGACATTGCAGAATGGCGGGCAAAGGAAGTACTGGTGGCCACTTAGAGCCGCAACATCAAACCCCACCAGACATGGACTGAGATTCCTTAATTTTGCCATATCGAAGATTGCAGGAGAGGAACGGGGGGCAAGCGTTCACACTGCTGGGTGGTACTGTCAGCGGAACAATCCATTCTCGGTATTGTATTGATCACATGGGTGCTATCAATCTTCCACGGCCAAGGCGCTACGTCCTCTCCCACAGCTTGTCTTATCACCCCTCAATCTCTCTCCACTTTGCTGTTATACAGGCTCTTTCGACTACGAATTGTTGGGGAATGGGGAAGAAATTCTCGAAACCAGTTTGTTCTTCTAACTTTACATCGGACAAGCGTGATACAATGGGCTATGCTACAGGCATTTGGCGGCATAAATGCAAGGCTGGTCCAAGTCTTACCAGGAGCTCAAGGAGCACAGATCATCAACAGTCATATTACGTTCGTTGGAGGGGACATGAACAATACATATCACAATGACTCGGGATGTTCAGCGCCCGTGGGCGTTGACATGGGTAACTAAATCTTCTTTGCGTATTCCATCCCGGTACCATGCTGATTGACATGAACAGCGCTACTGGACAAAATCTTAGAATACTTGGGTGAATTAAACTTTCGTAGCATCGTGAAAGAGAATCTGGCAAAGAGGACACCGGAGACAGGACGTGGGGTTATCGATAGCGATTGGTTCAAGGACTGGCTAATGAATATCTTGGGAGGGATAGTGTGGGGAACAGGGATGCGTACGTATTCAACTCTCCGACACTATCAAACCATTGCTGACCCAAACTTGCAGCTGGAGCCGGGAAGACGGTCTTTGCGTAGGTCGAATTTTGTATTTGTCTACACAGCCTCTTACTGTCGGTTGCAGTTGCATTGTGATTGAACACCTCCAGAAGCTTGCTGAAGAATCCGACTCGAAAGACGTCTGCATCCTCTTCGCTTTCTGTCGCTACACGGAGCGGCTCATGGTCATCGACATCCTCTCCGCCATTCTTCGCCAGCTCCTCGAACGCCATCCTCAAGTCCTGCCATTCGTAAAGCCAATGTACGAGCGCCATAAACGAGAGGGCACGCGGCCATCGGAGGGTGAGATCGTTGATCTGTTAAGACAGATTGCGACTTCTGGCTTGTTCAAGAAAACATTCTACATCCTGGATGGTCTCGACGAAGCTGCATCGGATATCCAGATCGATCTCCTCCGTATACTTTCTTCCCTCCGTGTCCACTTCTTCATTACATCTCGCCCACTGGACTCCCTAAAAGACATTCTCCCTGATGCTCAGTTCCTCACTATCATTGCTTCGGATCCCGACATCGCCCTGCTCATCAACGAGAAAGTCGACCGCATGCCGGCACTTCGCAGGCTACTTATGGACAATGCGAAATTGAAAGCTGACGTCGTTTCAATTATCGGGTCGAAATCTTCCGGGATGTGAGTCGAGAAGCTTGCTCACCGCCTTTTGAGTTGCTAACAATTGCATAGGTTCTTACTTGCCTCACTTCACCTGGATATGCTCAAGGGGTGCACCAACGAAAGACAAGTACGAAAGGCGCTGGAAGGGCTTCCACGAGGGATGGATGGGATGTATGATGCGACGATGGAGCGCATCAAGGCGATGCCGGAATACGAAGCGGACCTTGCGAAACGGGTACTCATCTGGGTCACCTATGCACAAAAGCCACTGACAGTTGAAGAGTTGGTGCTCGCGGTGTCTGTGTGCCCAGAGACGTCCCAATTCGACGACACAATGGAACCGACTGGTATCGAGTCTATCATATCGCTGTGCTGCGGTCTACTCCAACTTGAGGCGAGCACCGAATCCGGTGAACCGATAAAACTAGCCCGCTTTGTTCGTAAGTCATAAATCATGGCAGCATAGGAGTGGGTACTGACCGGCTCGAAGACTACAGCGTAGCCGAATACATGGTCGAGAAACTCAAGGTGCATTACCCAGACGATCCACATGCCTTGATTGCCTCGACCTGTATAGCATTCCTTCGACACTATGGATTCCACGATGTGTCGTCCCAAGGCGCTTTCGACGAATCCGAAATCTGTCGACGCCTCACATCTCTCTCCCAGACGCGAACTTTAATGGCTAATTACCCCTATCAACATTGGGGCTTCCATGCGACAACGGCCAGGTTGATACCTACTTCAGCTTTGGAGTTCCTCGGTAACTGCAAACAATATCCGTTTTTCGAAAACAGCATACACCCGCCTTTTAGGCCTCGATTACCTTGGTATTGTTTGCCAGATTCACTGGAAACACTTGGGTCTAGTCATGTTGCCGCACTGTACGGGATTTGCGAATATTTCAACCGGCTGGAGTCTGAAGAATGGACCAGCGCACCGAGGCTTCAGGATCACAACATCCTCAACAGCAGGGGCTCACAAGGATCCACTCCTCTGATCCTAGCGAGCATGGCGGGTTGGGAGGATGTCGTTGCATTTCTGATGGGTGTGGAGGGAGTGGACGTCAATTTGGCAGACAGGAGCGGACAGACAGCCTTGTTTGCTGCTGTGGCTCGTCACAGAGCTGGCCTTGTGAAGGCCATGCTTCTGAGAGGCGGTTTCGACGTGAATGATAGAGCAGCCACAGAGTTGTATGGACGCAGTCATACCCCTTTGACTTGGGTGTCTATGACTGGGCAACGCGACATCGTGCAACTATTGCTGGAAGCGGAAGGGATTGATGCCAATGGTGCAGGATCGGATGGGGGGACAGCCGTTATGGTGGCAGCACAGCAAGGTCACGACGACATCCTCAAGATGCTGCTCAAGACCAATGGTATTGATGTCAGTGGCGCGCTTGACGAAGCATTAATCTATGGTCGAAGCAACATCATTGAAATATTGCTCGAGATCCCAGAAGTCAGCTTGGACGAGAAGGGAGCTTTCAACTCGTTGATGCGTGCAGCAAGGTCCGGCATCTCAGAAGCCGTCGCGACTGTTCTCAAGCATGGAACATTCGACATCAACGCGAGGGATAATAGTGGGAACTCGGCCCTTGCCCACTCCCTTCATCATAACATGTACTCCTCTGGAGCAGCTGCGCTCCTATTGCGAATACCCGGAATTGATGTCAACTCAGCCGACAAGGATGGGACTACGATCTTGATGCTTGCGTCGCGTCATCACGAGTGTGCCTCGATCGTGGACACTATACTCCAACATCACACCACTTTGGACATCAACGCCAAAGACAAGCAGGGACTGACAGCACTGGCACATGCAGCGCAAATAGGGTCAAAAGACACTGTGAAGGTTCTGCTAGGGGCCGAAGGGGTTGACTACAATTGTGTGGATGCCAAAGATCGAACACTTCTGATGATGGCGGCGCAGCATGGATGGGCTGATGTTGTAGCTCTGCTGCTTAAGCTCGAAGGCATCAAGGTCAATTCCAGGGACAATGAAGGGAAAACAGCTTTGGCGCATGCGATCAGAAAGAGGCATGTCAAGATCTTGGAAGCCCTGGTCAAGGTCGACCCCATCTCCACAAAGTATGCGACCCCCGATGGCTTGAATTACTTGATGCTGGCCGCCACGACCAATGATGCGGAACTCATCTGCTCTGTGCTCCAGCTGGCACAATTCAACGTCAACGCTCGGGATGTATACGGTCGCACAGCTCTAGCGCATGCCGTCAAATCCCGGTCATATAATGCAGTGAAAGCGCTCCTCGAGGTGGAAGGCATCGATGTCCATTGTGTTGATGAAGATGGGAGGACACTCTTGATGGATGCAACAGAAGTACCATTTGAAGGGCTGGCGATGATCAACAGGTTCCTTGGGCTTGGATTGGAGGCCAACATCAACGCGACGGACAACGAAGGGAAGACAGCACTCTTATATGCTTTAGAATGCTGCTGGCCCCAACCAGAGATTGTTTCGGCACTTCTGGAAGTCGAGGGGATTGATCTTTCGGTTCGGGATGTCAAAGGCAGGACGCCCCTCATGGTTGCGATAGAGAAGGGAAATGACAAGTGCACGGAGCTGTTGCGGGAGGCAGGCGCCAGTTAGATATCCCAAGTCATATGAACTTTCCGTACAGTACTTGCATCTTAGCACTCGACGAATCATCAAAGTCTTACACCTATGTTTTAGCACAACAACAATGGCATTTGATTGGGATATAGGTAACTGATAATTGATACAAAGCAGTACAGTACAGTAGTACATCATTGCAGACAGGTATGTCAGTACGCCATAAATGATCGACTTCTAGTCACGAATGCGGATGACTGACCTTGTTTCGAACCTTCCCATCCGTCTTAAACGTCTGCGAGACCGGAAATAGCTCCACCACCGGCTTACACTGGCTTACACCAGCCCCAGACCAGCACCCCAACCCCTCCCAGAACCCTGGCTTGCAAGAGAGCTTGTTGTGTCTCTTTTGGGTTGACCAGCCTTTTTTGATTCTCCATCGCCGCGCAAGGTTCGTCCCCTCTACAGTGTAGAGTTAGATATTAGAATATGTGGTTCTCGAGTCTGGTGGTCTGAGATGGACCAGTCGCGCGTCTGGGCTGGTTAGCCAAGGACGTCGGTAATCGTGAACCCACAAACTTACCTGGTATCGAAGAAAGCGATGAGTGCTGCGTACGACCTATACCGCAATGAAATGCAATAAATTATTGCAATGATAGTACGGTTGGTGGCCTCGCCTTGGTCGAGCCCACTTGGTTGATTGCTGGCCGGCCGGATAGTCACTCGAAACGGCAACAACCCTATTGGTACACCCCTAAGGCGTTCTCGATGGACATATATCGGGACCATGAACAGCACAATTGCAATGGGACCCTGACGAGACGGTCTCTTGCTGGCTGGAAAACAAGTGTAAGGTGATGGCCTAGGCTGATGTATGCGTACCTGCAAGGAATGCGCGATTCTGAAGCCTTACGCGGTGTGGTTCGAGTTCGCGTAGTCAAGGGAGCTCGGTTGTTCGTCAATGCCAATGCGACAGTAGACCCAAGTAGTCTATCAATAACCGGTCAACCACACAGGCTGCGTCGCACTACTCTGTACACATGATTTGCTTACTTTCTGCCCTATTCCCGGTTGATGTCTCTCCCCATCTTTCCTCGCTCTACTTGATCCTACTGGCAAGTGCATACCTTGACATCTCTCTTGGTCTGTATCGATACATACCTCTACCACTCGATCCCTCAACCACGGCCATATATTTGAACGAGGATCCGAGAACATTTGCGGTGTGACATTCGACGAGGTGCGAGTCGACAAGAGGTTGGCTGACCATTTACCAGAATCAAGTCTCCAGGAACGAATCGTTGCTCCCCTCAAGACCACCCGAAGCCCCGAGAGCGCGGCGCTGCCCATTGAGGCGGATTGATGACCTTTGTGGCTACACAACGAGCCCCATCAGCATGCATCCCAAAAATGAAGGAACAACGGACCATGGTTGAGGAGAGGAGTCTTGATCATATAAGACAGCGAAGTTCAAGGGCTTGAACCCTGCTTGTCGAGTTTGCGGTAGTTGGCATGATTGGAAGGTCGAGGATGAGCGGAGTGGCAAGGGTCCTATAAAGATCAGCCAACTGAAAGTGTACAGTAGCAAGACAAAAAAGGGTACCTCGAAATCCTGACGATCATGGTTGGTGACCGAACGACCCTGCAGAAGATTGACGGTACGCTCGGAATGCAATGGTGGGTAGCTACATGATGACGACGATGTGGTTGGCTTTTGGCAGGGACCGTGTTGTTGAGGACGCTCCTCTTGCAGATCCCCTTGTTCCTGAAAGCTGGCTGACAAGCTATGGCGGTCGTTGCTGCCAAGATGGCTGTAGGAGGCGATGGGCAAGTTGATACTGGTGTCGAAGAGATCGTTGACACCGGCGATAATATGCTCAGTGTTTGCCGGTCCAGAGGACAGACGATGGCGCGGTCAAGATCAACTTGCGGGTGTCGGCACAGATGCACTCGAGGTGTGCTTGCTCGACGGAGACATAATATCCTCGTCTTTGAGCATATTCGGTGCTGCTATGCTCGCGATACCGTAGTCCTACTCCTTGCGTCCTCGGTCGCTTGGCGTGGTTCTTGGGCATTGATGTCTGGGAATAACAGCACCAAACCAAAAAAGATTTGTCCGACTCAGTGGCCGCCCTCCGACAAGCATCTTACACTATTGCATCTGCCAGGGACCAGCATAATCTGATTTCACCTCATTCTCACGTCGTTCCATTCCCTTGGGAAACTTGAATACTTTCTGGATGGACTCGAGCCTCGGACGGCTCAGGATAGAGTAATGACGGTATGTCCTTGCGTGTTAAATCAAGCTTGTCGAATATTAACAACTTACCAGCTCGAAAGGTTGACACTAACTGTGTTGCAGAGCACGAGCACTGCTTCGACCAGACACGTTCCACAACCCATATGCTTGGAATGGCAGCCAGGAGATTTCGATTACAAGTCTCAAAGCTTTGGGGTGGCGACAGGGACTACACTCGAGCCCTGAGCGTATCCTTGGGCTTGGTTCTTATAAGCTGTGTTTCATGGAGGTCGTCGTTCGCGAAAGATCAGCCCAGGTGCAAGCAGTCTGTCTGTTTACCCCCTTGGCCTGCAAATTGAGTGTCCAAGTGCATCATTCGCAGTTGCTGGGCAGCATCCAACAACCTGCGTTTCCGTGAGATCGTGTAACCGTACTGTGACCTCGAGACGTGGGGCACCACAGCGTTGGAAACACTGCTAACGGCTTTCTGACCACCTCATCAGGGCATTCTCTCTCTCTCTTGCTATATCCAAAGACGCCATTGACAAACCTACAAACTCGAACGATTGCCTTCGCTTCGCCTATTCAAAGCCGTTCGCTTTCTCGCATTCTAGAACGCATACATTGACCCCATTTTTCCATCGCAGGAGCTCAGGATCCTCTCGGGACCACTTCTGCTTCGCAAATGGCTGACACAGTGTAGTGCGAAGGACTAAACTTCCTCAAGCAGGTGAGCTTCTGTGTTTATCAGGTACAATTCGCCGCTGATGGGTTTCATGTTGTTAGAGAGGCCTTGCTCATTAGTCTTCCCTCGTGCATCCGCCACCGGTCGACAACCTTGACAATGTTCGACTACAAGACAACCAACCCCAAATTTTTAACAACAGTATGGCGCCCCAGTCGTTAAATCTGGTTCACTATGCGACAGCGACACCGAATTGAGGTTCAGATATGGCCAGCTGAAATTGAGTGAGTTGGGGCGATCCCATGTACTAAATTCCCTGGCTGCTGGCGGACTCCTGGTATAGCACTGATGGGACAATCCCGTTGGTTTCTCTAAATCTGATCGAGCCAGCGTCCGTAATCGACGCTATTCGCAACATCTACGACGTGAGTCTAGTCTTCATTAATTGACACATGTTTGTGATCAAATTAGCCCTTCAGCCCTGTGCTAAAAACTGCTTCTCCAAGCTACTACTCTCGTACCTCGGAGGAGAGCGACCTCTTCTCATGGGAAGCCATCCAAAGACCCCGTTCTTCCAATCAACCTCTTCGAGCGAGCGCAAGATTTACGTCGACGACCCATATATATTCCTGTTTTAGGGATTATTCATGAGTTGGGTCAATCACAAAAAATGTTTAACAAAATCTCATAGCCTGTGTCCTTTGCGTTCTGGCAGTCTGTTGGCGTTGCGACCCTCGTCACAGACTCACAGCCAACGCCATGACTCGCCATCAAGCTTCAAGATTCGCCGCTCCAGAGCATGTCTGATCAGGTCTTAGACACCCGTTGATACGTTTGAAGATGCCCCTGTTTGCCTTTGCCCATATTATGCATTCTTGTAGAAGGCTTATCTCGATGCCCGCCATACCATCCGCGTTGTGTGACTCCCTCAAAAAGATGACGTCGAAGATTCGAAAGCAACTCTACGTGGAGAAGGGACCGTACTGTGCGTTCGAACTAGCGTGGCGTGCAAAACGATTCGGTAACAGTGCTCGAATATTGAGCAGAAAGCATTGACAGGCATTGACGCACCTGCAGAGCTATTCTTTGGTGTAGATCACATGAGGTCCTATCAATGTTCCACGGCCAGGCTGTACCCCCGCTCACGGCTTGCTTCATCACCCTATTGATCTCTTCCCTTCCCTGTTGTACAGGCTCTGGCAACTGCGAATTGTGCGGAAAATGGGGAAGAAGCTCTCGAAACCGGTTGGTGTTTTGAACTTTCATCTTCGACGCTGGAAATACGTGATATAATGTTGATAATGGCCGATGTTGCAGGCTCGGGTTGTCGTAAAACCTGCAAAGCCCTCCACCGAGGGAGAACTTGATGTTGCGCCTATCGTTAAGGTGCTAGAAGGAGCTCACGGGGTGAAGATCAACGGTCCTGTTACTGTCGCTGGAAGGGATGTGGTGACCAACATTTATCAAAACCCACCGTCGGCAAGTGCAGCGCCCACGGATGCCCACAAGAGTACGCAAATGGTATATCTCCGCCCCAAGTACTATCCCATGCTGATTGACACGAACAGCGCTACTGGACAAAGTCTTAGAATCCTTGGGTAAATTAAACTTTCGGGACATCGTCAAAGAGAATATAGCGAAGAGGACACCGGAGACAGGACGCTGGGTTATCGATAGTGATTGGTTCAAGGACTGGTTAATGGATCTCTTGGGAGGGATAGTGTGGGGAACAGGGATGCGTACGTATTCAACTTTCCGACGCTATCAAACCATTGCTGACCCAAACTCGCAGCTGGAGCCGGGAAGACGGTTCTTGCGTAGGTCGGATTTCTTGTCTGTATGTATGGCCTCTTACCATCAATTGCAGTTGCATCGTGGTCGAACACCTCCAGAAGCTTGTTGAAGAATCCGAATCGAAAGACGTCTGCATCCTCTTTGCTTTCTGTCGCTACACGGAGCGGCTCATGGTCATCGACATCCTCTTCGCCATCCTTCGCCAGCTCCTCGAACGCCATCCTCAAGTCCTGCCATTCGTGATGCCGATGTATGAGCGCCATAAACGAGAGGGCACACGGCCATCGGAGGGTGAGATCGTTGGTCTGTTAAGACAGATCGCGACTTCTGGCTTGTTCAAGAAAACATTCTATATCCTGGATGGTCTCGATGAAGCTGCATCGGATATCCAGGTCGATCTCCTCCGCATACTTTCTTCCCTCCGTGTTCACTTCTTCATTACATCTCGCCCACTGGACTCCCTAAAAGACATTCTCCCTGATGCTCGGTTCCTCACTATTATCGCGTCCGACCCCGATATTGCCCTACTCATCGACCAGAAAGTCGACCGTATCCCGGCACTTCGCAGGCTACTTATGGACAACGCGACATTGAAAGCTGACGTCGTCTCAATCATTGGCTCGAGATCTTCCGGGATGTGAGTCGAGAAGCTTGCTCACCGCCTTTTGAGTTGCTAACAATTGCATAGGTTCTTACTTGCCTCACTTCACCTGGATATGCTCAAGGGGTGCACCAACGAAAGACAAGTACGAAAGGCCCTGGAAGGGCTTCCACGAGGGATGGATGGGATGTATGATGCGACGATGGAGCGCATCAAGGCGATGCCGGAACACGAAGCAGATCTTGCGAAACGGGTGCTCATCTGGGTGACCTATGCGCAAGAGCCACTGACGGCTGAACAGTTGGTGCTTGCGGTGTCCGCGTGCCCAGAGACGTTCCAATTCGACGACAAAATGGAACCGACTGGTATTGAGTCTATCTTATCGCTGTGCTGCGGTCTACTCCAACTTGAGGCGAGCACCGGCGTACTGGGTGAACCAATAAAACTGGCCCGCTTTGTTCGTGAGTCATATATTTTGGCAGTTTAGGAGTGGGTACTGACCGGCTCGAAGACTACAGCGTAGCCGAATACATGGTCGAGAAACTCAAGTTGCATTACCCAGACGATCCACATGCGTTGATTGCATCCACCTGTATCGCATTCCTTCGACACTGCGGATTCCACAATGTGTTGTCTCAGAACTCTGACGATGACAGAGAGATACTGGACCAACTCAAATCCCTGCTTCTACAAGGAACTTCAATGGCCGATTATTGTTATCAGTATTGGGGTTTCCACGCGACAAGGGCCAGGCTGATGCCTCCTTCAGCTCTGGAGTTTCTCGACGACTGCAAACACTACCCATTCATTCAAGACGAAGAAAACCCCATGCAGTGGAACCCTATTTTGTCTTTTGCCATCGTTGTTGGCCACCCGTCCGTGGAAACGCTTGAATCTACTCATGTTGCTGCACTATACGGGATTTGCGAATATTTCGACCGGTTCAAGTCAGAAGGATGGACGAGTGCGGCGAGGCATCAATATCACAGAAACTTGAATCGCAGGGCTTCGGTTGAATCCACTCCTTTGATCCTGGCGAGCATGGGGGGAAGGGAGGATGTTGTTTCAGTTCTGTTGGATGTAGACGGAGTGGACGTCAATTTGACAGACGGGCACGGACGGACGGCCCTTTTAGCCGCTGCGGTCAATCACCATGTTGGCGTTGTCAAGGCTATACTGTCCAGAGGAGGAGTGGACGTTAATAGAGCACCCCCGTTCTGGCCTAGACATGCCCCTTTGACTTGTGCCTCTGAAAAAGGCCAGCACGACATCGTCCGACTATTGCTGGACGCGGAAGGGATTGACGTCAATGGGGCTGATGCGATGGGGAGGACAGCTCTTATGCTGGCAACACAGAAAGGCCACCATGATATCATCAGGATGCTGGTCCAGACCATGGGTGATGCCCAATCGGACAGCGGTCGAAGGGACGCTGTTCCGGCCATGCTCGAGGGTGTAAAGGCTGGCTTGGACAGGGAGCGTGCTCCTAAATCGCTGATGCTCGCAGCACGTTCTGGCAGATCAGAAGCTTCTACCAAGGACCGTTGGGTGAATTCAGCCCTTCCACCCTCCCTCGCACCGCCCGTAATCGACACCTTACGTCATGGGACGAATACCGCAAAGCTCGTGGCAACTAAAGTCAAACTACGCAGTACTTTGTACATCAATGACAGAGACGATTCTGGACAGACAGCTCTGGCGCACGCCACGAAGTTTGGGTCAAGGGAGAGTGTGAGGATTCTGCTAGCTGTTGAAGGGGTTGACTACAGCTGTGTGGATGCCAGTGGCCAAACACCTCTGATGACGGCGGCAAAGGAAGGCCACGATGACATTCTTGCTCTTCTGCTCGAGCTCGAAGGGATGAAGCTCGATTCGAGGGACAATGACGGGATGACGGCCCTGGCGCATGCGATCCCATGCTGTCAGGTTGAGATCTGCAAAGCCCTCCTCAAGGCAGACTCTACATCTGCCGGTTATACGACCTCGGAGGGGTTTACTTATTTGATGCTGGCCGCAGAGTGCGGTAATGCAAAACTCATCCGGGCAATGCTCCACCTAGCGCAATTCGACGTCAACGCTCGGGATATACAGGGTCGCACAGCTCTAGCACTTGCCGTCGAATCCAAGTCATATGATGCGGTGGAAGCTCTCCTCGACGTGGAAGATGTCAATGTTCATTGTGTTGACGAGGAAGGGACTACAGTCTTGATGGGTGCAGTGATAGCTGAAAGTGTGGAGCTGGTCAATCGGTTCCTCAACCTCGGGTTGGATGCCACTATCAACGCGAGGGACATCGAAGGGAAGACAGCTCTGGCACAGGCATTGGTACGGGGTTCAACGATGATTGTGAAGACGCTGCTAGGGGACGAAGGAATCGACTACAACTGTGCGGATACCAAGGGTCAAACACCTCTGATGATCGCAACGGAGCAAGGATACGATGACATTGTAGCTCTCCTGCTTGAGCGCAAAGGGATCAAGCTCGATTCCACGGACAGTAAAGGGAAAACAGTGTTGGCCCGTGCCATCCAACTCCGTCTGGGAGTCGACATCTGCAAAAAACTGCTCAAAGCGGACTCCGCACCTGCCAATTATACAACCCCTAAGGGGCTGACGTATTTAATGTTGGCCGCCCACTCTGGCAATGCAGAACTCATCCGCTCGGTGCTCCAGCTAGCGCCATTTGACGTCAACACTCGGGACATACATGGTCGCACAGCTCTAGCATATGCCGTCAAAAGTGAGTCATATGGTGCAGTGGAAGCTCTCCTCGAGGTGAAAGGCGCCAATATCTTCTGTGCTGATGAGGAAGGGAGGACACTCTTGATAATTGCGGTGATATTTGGAGATGTGGAAATGGTAAATCGGCTCCTAGGGCTTGGATTGGCGGCCCACATTAACACAACAGATATCAATGGGAGAACAGCACTCTTCCGTGCTGCGTACTGGAACAAGTCGAAGATCGTTTCGGCACTTCTGGAAGTTGATGGGATTGACCTTTCGGTCCGGGATGTTGAAGGCAGGACACCGCTCAGGGTCGCAATAGACAGGGGAAGCGATGGGTGTGCAGAGCTGTTGCGAAAAGCAGGTGCCAGTTAGATCTCCCGAATCCTATGAGCATTCTATATTATACTTATACTTACATATTGGCTCCCTACGAATAATCTCAATCTCAAAATGTATGTTTCCGTAAACAATGGTCATTCGAATGCGCCTATTTCCTATGCGTTTCCCGCTCTATCAACCTGAGAATCGCAAAATCCCAAACCACCCAAAGCTACCCAGAAGTACCAACATTCAACAACTCACTATTCGCTCTGTCCAGCCTCTCCAACTTCTTCTCCAAATCCGCACGTTGGTCCGCGATATGCGTGTTCTCCTGGGAAAGCTCTCGACAGATCCTGTGTCCATCCGGCCCACTGATTTTCAACATCGAGTGTAAGCGCGATAGGAGGTCTCGCTCGAGTCCACGGACAAGCCCGTGGTCAATAGCCAGGGGAACATTATCGGCGAAACGCTTGTAGGAAACTATACAAGGCAGTCGTGTGCGGTCGTTCACGAGGGTGAGGCAGGTGCACAGTATGTGTCAGCTGGTCTCCTTGCAAAGGGATATACGAGGAAAAGCATACCTTGGAAATAAGCCCTAACGTCGGCCATGATGTTGATAGCGGACTCCATTTCATCAGGTGGTAATATCTTGGGTATGTCCTCCGCCTTCACGCCTTCCATCCCCATCTCTGCCAAGCCACGGAGGACCTTGGCAACCCCCGTTGGCTCTTCCTTGCTCTCCCCCTCGGACTTGAGGTAATGGCGACCATTTGAGTAAATTGCCGGCACAGCTCGTGCCACGACAGGCTTGCGTCGCGTGTATGCCTCGATCTGGTCGCTAAATAAACCCCGAATCTCTCGCTCTCTACCAGCCTTATAGAACGAGAAAAACTTGTCTTTGTAGTCAGCCAGGTAGTGGCTATTGAGGGTGAAAGGATGAGCTTCCAGCTCCAGAAGCCATTCAAGGCGACTCTGAGCAGTCATAATGCACTCGGCAAGGTGTTTGTGCATAATGGTCCTGTAAAAGGATGTTTGTTAATTCGTTTGTGGTTCTTGCGATCCAAGAAAGGCACGAACCTGACGCGTTGCTCCAAAGTACCCGCACCGTAGCCGTGAAAGTGCTTAGTTACGAGATCTTTTACAAGTTTCGCCAGGTGAACCTGGACGGACTGTAAGAGACGAATGGACGGTAAACGCCACTTGTAAATGATCTCCTCGATGTACTCCTTCTGCACAACAAATGGTACGTGACCAGGGAGCTCTCGCGTACGAGCACTAAGGATATTGATTAAATGTTGTCAGAGGGTGATTACTATTGGGTAGCATTGGCCACAAGGATACTCACTTTTGAGCCCTAGAATGGACCTGGTCCACGAATATAGCTGTCAAAGGAGGTTGCTCGAAAGGGCCTTCATCCCGCGCAGCGACGTGGTAAGCGGAGTTCACCTCCTCTTCAGACTTACTACCCTCCGACTCGGACACTTCATCGACTGTCTCCTCGCGGAAAATTACTTCCTGGACTGTCTCTTCGCGGACAACCTCCACCTCCTCTTCATGTCCCAAGAACGTCGGTTCAGTATATTGACGCATCCCAGCATACCTCTTCTCATACGGCCGGAACTCTGGCGCCGTGTCTCTAATCGCCTTTCTAAACTTCATGTGGTCGAAGCGGATGCATTGGAAGAGTCCTTTGCTGCTGTTACTAGGCATCCCTTCAAGAACATGTTTGCCCACATCGGATGTGAATCGATGCATGCGGGTTACAATTTCGTTGAAAGGATTGGAAGAGGGCGGCGGGGGAAGGGCATTGATGGCGTCCTGTACGGCGTTGATGGACTTGTCGAGCTCCTCTTGTATTTGAGGAAGTCTATCACCAAGGGCCAAGTTCGCGAATCAGCATCATCTAGTAGTGCTGGGCGGAAGTGTCAAATAGTCAAAACTTACCTCTTGGAGATTAGATCAGACAGCACAGAACTAAGTCGGTCAACCAAGTTGGAAGTGCGCAGATGCTTCTGGTAGTATGACTCGAGCTCAGACCAAGGCGCCGTCGAGCTAAAGAAATCGTTCTCGCGCTGGCGAGCCTCTTCCCAAGTAACATTGTTCTTGATGTCGTTGGAACTCGGCTGCTTAACGCAATACCAGTTATGCTCCAGAGCCTCTCGCTCGTTTCGGATGAATGGTAGCCAGTTGTACTCCTCACCGGTTGGGATACGATCGGGTTTAGTCAATACGCCTGCAAACAAACCTCAGCAAGAAGCTGCGAGGTATATATTAACTCAACGCACCAACTGTCCGTTTTCCTTGAGGATCGTGTAGTTTGGTCAGTCGGTGAGCGCCTTGATTCTCAAAGTCGGCTAAATGATTGGTTCAGCAACCGATGTGCCGAAACAGACATAATGATAGACATACTCTCGCAAGCAACAGTCAAGAGAATGATGCAGCTGGGCCTCTTGATATAGGTCGTAACAAGAGACTCCACAAGTGCAATATCGTTGGAGTGACCACGGCCGGTACTGACGCTCGCAATGAGTCCTATAGAGCGTTCACCAATTAAGTAAACCAATAGGAGCTGTCCAGGCGTAAGTTGCGAACCTGGAAGATCAACGAACGATAGATCTGCAACGCCGCGACCACTGATCTTCAAGGACACAAAATTCTGAGAGAAACTGAGGGTATCATCGAACTTCAATTCCGATTCATCACCCTCCAGGAATTGCTTGGACGCCCTGTTTGGATTCAGAACCGCCAACTGAGCCCGTCGGATGCGATCCTCGACTTCTGCCTTGTCGTAGATGGTCGGTCCAAAGGTCTCCCGGCGCACCTGGCCAAGTGGCTGGCCCTTGCTATCTGTGTTGAATTGCAGAGATACGTCGCACCTCCACTTTGAGTTGGAGTGCGAGAGTTGACATTCTGTTGGGCATCTGGGGTGTGCAAGTAAGTATACTCTACAACTTCAATAAAGATTTTTACAGACCGAGTACACGTGCCTGCTGCTCGAGGCAGAGTTATCCCAGATATAGATTCGATAAGAGATGACTTCCCAGCGCTTTGAGCGCCGATGACGGCAATCTGTGGGAGATCGATATCGACTTGGACACTGAAGGAGAAAGGGAAGGTCAGAGAGCAGGGTATGTGGAACATGTCGCGAACACTTACCCAGTGCTCACAAGTCGATTGACGAGGTCCAGCATCTGGCGGCGAGCCGAAGACAGACTCGCGTTGGACAGTCCAACCCCTGCTCCTGCATCTATGGATTCACTTTGAGGTTCGTCCATGTTAAGTGGGAGAAAGATATCAACGAAGTGTGCGGTTAAGGAGATGCGGCGATGATTTCTATTATGGGGGATCATTGGAGCTGGGGGTGAGCTTATATGCTCAAGTTATTGTGGGCGCCAAGTCCCGAGTACACGCCATCCACAGCATTCCTTTCTGAAAGCCGACAGAAAACAAAGTTAACTCTCGCTTAGGAATGGCACCAACGGTGATACAGAGTTCGAATAAGGCCAAAGATGTATGCAATCCAGGGTCCTGGGTCCTGGGTCCCAGAAACGCATTCGTAGGATCACAACGCAGCTGCACATGTCGCATACAAGCCTGCTGCGACTGGTAAAAGAAGCCTCAAGCCTGCAGAAGACCTGTCGTTAGCTGAATACACACATGACGAGAGTATGCGGCCGTCTTTGTGCTGTTTATAGTGTGGCGCTGTAAACTTTTCGAGGTTTGACCCGGGAACACGGCTTGAGGCAGAGTTATTCCAGATATAGAGTTGATAAGAGATGACTTGCCAGCGCTTCCTGAGCGCCGATGACGGCAATCTGTGCGAGGTCGATATCGACCTGAACGCTGAAGGATGGAGAAATAATTGAGATAATGCCTAAGCGAAGCATGGTGCAAGTACTGACCCAGTTCTCGATCGGCAAGGTCCAGAATCTGACGGGGAGCCGAAGACGGATTTGAATTTGCATTGGATACTATCATACATCAGACGTTCGTTTTCCTCAGGTGTTCGTGTTTATTACAAATTTGTATTGCCCATCAACACTGACCTTTACCCGACATCAGTAATTTTGTAATAAAAACGAACACCTGAGGAAAATGAACGTCTGATGCACAATAGTAACCCAACATCTTCAGCCGCTCCCGTATCGACGCTGAGTTGAAATCCACTCCTGTTGATTATGAGACAGGTGGAGACGGACCAATATAAAACCTGGGCGAACTTTTTGGTTCAGGTTACTGTACCCACCGAGCGATACTACTATATTACTAGGTGATGATCGCGATAGTGATGTGCATAAAACTTACTTGCTGTATCCACCACATTCCCTCTGGTGTGATCATCGAGAGGAAGCAAAGTTAATAACTGCGGAATGGGGCCCACAATGATAGAATAGGGCCAAGGGTGAATGCAACCAGTGGTTCTGGGCCAAAGAAACCCATTCGCAGAGCAAAACGTGGCTGTCCACGTTGCAAGCAATCGTTGCGGCACGCAAAGGAAGCTTCAAATCCTCAAGCCTGCAGGAGTCCTGACATTAGTAGAGCGCACACATGACAAGAGCGCGGGAAAAACCAAAAGCCTATCTTGATTCTTTACGGTGTTCTTTTTGAATGAAGTCAAAGCACTGAAAATAAAGTTGCCCTTTCTTTTTTTTGGTTTGAAATTCGACGCGGGAAATGCCGATTGATAGCCGCACAGACAACTTACCCACCAGCGCGGACAACTTCGACTCTCGGGATGGCTCTCCAACTGTCATATCAACACAGATCGAGCACTCAGCAGCTTGAATGCATTACATAGCGGTGCTGAAACTAGTTTCCGCATGAGACATCATGCACAGCGCTTGCTTTGTCGCCGCAATTGAAAACATACTTACGTTCTGTTTTCCGACTTTCCGCTGTCAACAGGAGATCATAGATGGGACTCACTACGTGAATGCCGCACATACAACTTTCGGTCCAATAAAATGCTCAGAAATTTATCCCAAAATGCCCGACTACACCAGCAGCACGGCTCAAGCTAATAAATGCCATCATATACAGCGGTCTACGAGGATACAGCCCCATTTCTCGCTTACAGTAGCGAATGGAGGGCAGGTGTGTCTTCGGATGGTAGCAATTTATCTCGGTAAGCCGTTTGGTATGACCCCTCAGGCAGTCGTGTTCAAATGTTCGAGTCCTTCACTTTTTATGGGACAAGCTTTGGAATATACGGCGCCAAACGCGACAACCATGGACGATACCAGGTCGCGGTTGACAACAGACTGCACCATCCGCAAAACGGACATTCCAATCCCGACGAATACAACGGGACGTTGTTCTCTCGATGACGCTGGACGAGGGGTCTCACACTGCTGAGCTAAGGACCATCGACGATGGTGTATTCAGAGATGTTGACTACGTAGGTTTAGCTCTGAGGTACTACCTTGAACTGGTCCTTACGTTCAGGTCTTACAGGTTTCTTGGGAAGCAAGCTTTGGGAAGGACGACGACCGCTGATCATGAATATGGTTGGGGATGCGCATCCGGCCTGGGTTTATGACCCCCCTGATGCATGGATGAGTTCTCCATATCACAGTGGCATCGCTACGTGTCCTGGACAGTATGTTCTCCCTACCACTTAGTATGTCGCCCAAAATCAACGAACCTGCTCAAAAACAGTGCCTCGGCAGTTAAAGATGCTTCCGCAATCGTCCATGCACTTACCAAACTCTCCCTAGGGTGTGTTTAACCGTATTCACGCCTACTCCTAAAGCAACGCTAGCTTGCAACCAGGCGACTCGATCGCGATATACGGACCCTCAGGCCCCACATACACTGTATCCTACGAAGTCCAAGTCAATAATCGGACCAGTGGAACATTCAACCAGTCGAAACAGTTCTTCCGGGCTCGCCAGCTGCTCTATTACGGTGCCAACCTCGGACCGGGTACCCACTCAGTGAGGCTTACGATGCAAAGCTCCGGGACCCTAATAACTCGGCCACAAGTGCTCTGTATAGACTATGCAGAGGTTCTCGGTGCTCCATCGCTCGGAAGCAGGTAAGCAGGAACATTAATCACATTTGATGCTGACTGTGGGATCCTGCATTCCAGTTACTCTGCCCTAGAAGGCATCAGGTACGCATCTCATTCGCCCACAGCTGGCTCAATAAAGCTCTATCTAGTATTTCTCAAACCCCAATCTCCTCGAACCTTGCACACCTCTACGTTTCGATCGGCCTTCTCAGCGTGCTCTCAGTCCTCTACCTTGCCCTCCTTTGTTAACTTTTCGTCCTCTTCAAGAAAAGGCGCATCCACAAGGTCTCTGCACTAGACCACTCCAACATTGGTCAAGCAGGTTATGCTATCAGAGACCACCTCTTAAATGCAGAGGTTTCTGTCGGGCATTCAGTGAGTGGTTTTGTTGGTCCCGCTAAATGGAATCTGACCGATTTGCGTAAAGGACCAACCAACAGGTCAAACAGATCATTGCACTGGTGCTACATATAGCAGTGGGCCACAGTACTACAGGAAAAAAGACAACGCGGTGATATACCACCTCCCGCATACCCGAGTTGATGCGATGATAAGTTGGTAACAGGAAACGCATATCCATCGTGTTGAAGTCACAATGTACTCGAGTAGTAATTCATATAAATCATACAATGCACAAACACAAAAAAGAAACGCAAAATAAGTGAAGATGCACGGGCAGCCCAATTGCCGAAGCAGTGGTAGAGAAGTAAAAGCTAAGTACCAACATTCAACAGCTCTGCATTCGCAGCCTCGAACCTCTCAAGCTTCTTCTCCAACTCAGCTCTGCGGTCCGCAACATGCGAGCTCTCCTGTGCCAGCTCCTGGCATATTCTATGCCCATCCTCTCCACTCACCCCAAGCTTGGTATAGAGGAGCGGTGACGAGCTACGAACTGCGTAGACTCAACAAGAAATCGGGTTCTTCGCGTGTCTGAAACGCGAGAGCGAACCGAGCAGCCGAGAGTGAGGTAGTCGAGAGGGAAAGGGGGAAGATAGTCGTGCGTATCGACCAACGGTGATGGCGGAGAAGTAGACGTAAGAAGGATACGACGAACCGTGATGATCGGGTCTGAGACTACAGGTGTGGGCACTGCCTTCATACCAACGCACACGAGTGATGTCGAGATCAGACACGAGAACCGAAGGCTCTGAAGAGGGGGAACGACGAGGAAAGAGAGAAAGAGATGGATTGAGAGGAGTAGGGAAGGTACAGAATAGCAAGAGACCCGTAGGTAGGTAACTGGTCCAACCTGTATTGGTGGACTCAGTCTTTTATACTCGAATTTCCGGTAAATTCCGGGAATTCGTACAAATACTATAAAATATCGGATGTCGGAAGGGTACCATGTGGAAGCAGAGGAAAAAGAGTCTGACGCTCGAGTGAGCGCGTAAGAGAGGAAAGAGTCGGCGCGACGTGCTTAAATTAGCACGCGTCGCGTGTTGTGTGATCGAAGGGTGCTTGGCTCTTGGACGCCAAGCGAGCGGATATGAGCAGGCTGCTCTCAGCCTGGCTCGTGTCTCCACAGCGGCAAAATGTCGCGCTCAATACCCTGCACAAACTCGTGATCGATGGCGAGCGGGACGTTGTCTGCAAACCGCTTGTAGCATACTGGAAAAAAAACCCATATTAGCCCAATATTTGCACGAGAGAACCAACAGACGGACGACGATGTTGATCCCATGTAAAATTATCTGACCTTGGAAGTACGCACGAACATCTGCCATAATGTTGATGGCCGGTTCCATCTGGTCTGGCCTCAACATCTTGGGTATGTCCTCCGCCCTCACACCATCTAACCCCATCTCCGTCAAGCCCCTCAACACCTTCGCCACCCCAGTTGGCTCAATCTCCGTGGTTTCAGCGCATACCACCCTCTTGCTTGACGAGGTCGACTTGGCGGGGATATGATTCTGACGCTTGAACACGACGTACGCCTCAATCTGATTACTGACGGTTCCCCTAATCTCGCGTTCCCGGGCAGCCTTATAGAAGGTCGTAAACTTGTCCTTGTAGTCTGCCAGGTAGTGCGTATTGAGGGTGAATGGACGCCCTTCGAGCTCGAGGAGCCACTCAAGCCGGGATTGGGTGGCATCAAAGCGGTCTTTGAGATGTTGGTAGAGAATAGTCCTGCAGTAGCGAAGCGCACGCACGTTAGCGATGAGCAACCAAGAACGAAATGTGGAGAAAGCATAGACGAGAGACTAACCAAATACGTTGTTCCAACAAGCCCTGGCCAAAGTCTGCGAAATGGTCGGAAATGGCATCCTTGACATGATTCATCAAGATGGTTCGAACAGATTTCAAAAGGCGAATGGTCGGGTGGTGCCACTGCTTAACGATATCGTCCATGTACTTCTTTTGGACGACAAATGGGATGACACCAGGGAGCTCGCGAGTACGAGCTCTACAAAACCACGGTTAGAAATGAACGAGGAAAGAATAAATACGGATCACTTACTCGTGAGCCCGAGTCAACACTTGGTCAACGTATATGATCGACTCCGGGGAATGCTCTTCAATAGGATCCTCGGGTGGGCTAAGCTGATCTCCAAGATCAACTTCTTCTTCTTGCCCAAGGAACGTTGGTTGGACAAACGCCCTCTGCCCCGCGTACTGTTTTTCGTAGGGTCGAAACTCTGGTGCCGTCTCCCTAATAGCCCTTCTGAACTTCATCTGTTCGGGGCGAATGCACTGCAACAGCCCGTCAGAATCCGGGATGCCCTCAACAACACGACGGCGAAGGTCTATCGCGAACGTGTTGAGGAGGTTGATGATTTCGCTGAATGGGTTCGACGATGGAGCGCGGGGTAAGGCATTAATTTGGTCGCGAACTTTGCTGATGGAAGCGTGTAATTCTTCATGGAGCTTGGGTAGTCTGCGCGCGTAAATGAATTAGCTGCCGATTTCATGGAGTAGATGGGATCTGGATATTATTACCGTTTGGCGATGAGGTCGGATAGGATAGAGCTAAGCCTATCCACGAGATTTGAGGTGCGCATATACTTTTGGTAGTATGCCTCCAGCTCGCACCACGGAGAAGTCATGCTGAAAAACTCATCCTCGCGACGCCGGGCGCCCTCCCAAGTGATGTTATTCTTGAGGTCGCTGGAACTGGGCTGCTTTACACAGTACCAGTTGTTTTCCAAGCTTTCCTTCTCGTTCCGGATGAAGGGAAGCCAGTTGGACTCCTCCCCTGTAGGGATGCGATCGGGTTTAGTGAGCACACCTAAACGACATTGCGTTATCAGTATTGTGCATAGTACAGAAAGGGAGAGAAAGCGGGCTTACCAATTGTCCTCTTGCCCAAAGGATCGTGCTGTTTGGCAAGACGATGTGCCCCTTGATTCTCGAAATCGGCTGAAGATATTATAATTTGAGGGATAGGTGGAAACGCTTAAGAAGAACAAACTCACTTTCACAAGCAACAGTCAGCAGGATAAGACAGCTTGGTTTCTTGATGTAGGAGGTAACCAGACTCTCGACGAGGGCGATGTCATTAGAGTGTCCTCGTCCGCTGCTGACACTTGCAATGAGCCCTAAGAAACGAAACAAGGGCAGATGAGCCAACGAAACGCAGATTGTGTACCACGATGGCTTTACCTGGTAGGTCGACAAAAGATAAATCTGCAATGCCAATTCCGCTAATCTTCAGCGACACAAAGTTGCTCGAAAAGCTCAACGAGTCGTCGAAATGGAGCTCAGCATCATCACCCTCTAGGAACTGCTTCGCAGGTTTGTTCGGGTTGAGGATAGCAAGCTGTGCACGGCGAATCCTCTCTTCGACCTCACTCTTGTTGTATATTACACCACCAAAGGATGTCTTTCGGGCTTGCCCGAGTAATTGGCCTTTGCCGTCAGTGATGAAGCGCAAGGAAACCTCGCACTTCCATGGTGTGTTTGAATGTGATAACTGGCACTCGGTCGGACAGCTGAGGATATGTCAGAAGGAGAGTTAGGGTTATCAGATATGAGCACGCACCGAGTGCAGGTCCCTGCCGCTCGAGGCAAGGTAATCCCCGAGATAGACTCGATCAAAGAGGACTTGCCAGCGCTTTGTGACCCAATAACGGCAATTTGGGGGAGATCGATATCCACTTGAACTCTAAAAAGGGAACCAGTCTGTCAACCTTAGCGGACAGAAAGTCGAAGAAAACCCTTACCCGGTACTGTGCAAGCGGTTAACGAGGTCGAGCATCTGCCGTCGTCCCTGGGTCAAATTTTCGTCAGAGAGGCCAACCACTCCAGAGCTACAGCCATTCCCTTCGGTGTCTGAGAGTGAGAGTGAATCGAAAGAGCTATTGGTGGAGGAGGTCATGCTCGTTGAAGTAAAGAAATCAAGGGGATTGCGAGCTCGATGAGAGGGGGCTGTCTCCCTTTTATTTATTCCATTACTTCGCCTGTGGCACCGTCCTAGGTGAACCCTTTACCAATCTAGCATCCGTCTGGCGAAGCACAATTTGACTGCTGAAGAAGGGTAGGCGACCACTTCCTTCCTCGTTGTGATATCCAAGTTCTTTCCGCGCTCTGCCGCATGCGTCGCGGTCTCCTTCTCCTGTCATCTTCCTGAGAACACGTACCGATTCGGTTTGAGGATGTTATGTAGCAGTTCAAGTACGACTGCGTGTCGGGAAACGATTATTCCCACTGCGGATCTCCAGCATTTTTAAGGGGTTTTACGTGTTAGGTTCAGCATTGAGAGCACAAAGATAATGCACGCAATGTGACCGTGGTGGTAGAAGATCAAGCAAGAACCCCAACAAGACACGCTCACGTACCGCCGGCGAACGATGCTACTGACGCCGGCCGGGCGGTCGCCCCGTATCGCACATATCGGCCGACAAAGTTGCGCGCCTAATGGCATGACTTCGAACCGGATCCCTCGAAGTCTGAACGCATTGGTGGGCAAGCTCCATATTGTATGCAACTTCCTTATTCCTGCGTCAGTGTGTGCTCCTGGCTAGTGTTGGAGAGGCGATAATCAGCTGCTATCCCGACGTCGCTTGATTTCGTTCATGCATGCACCATCCGAGTCACTTCGTTGGTCCACCTGTACTTTCAAGTTTTTTGTCCCAAACAACTTGTACCACTTACCAATAACCGGTTAACCAATTAATCTCCAGTGACTAGGCTGCAAATTCCAGTCATCGTTTCTGAAATCGCCGTCACTAAAAGGCGCACTGAGCCGAAGTGTGAGTCAAGTCGACCTTCGGGAGTATTTTATATTTTGGGCAGATTTTCCAACAGGACATGGTAAGTAGTGGCCTACTCTGACTCTGTGAATCGACTCCGTCCTGTGTCACGCACTACATGAACGATCCCGTGAAACCCGAATTGATTGCGTTATAGTATATAAGCCAGAAACGCAACAGAAACGGCTGCTTCAGTCCCATTTCATTATACTGACGCCCTTCAGCCTCATAACACCTTCCTACGGTTCCAAACACACTCTATTTCAAGGTCTTACCGATACTCGCAAATGGACGCTTTCAGTGAGTAACTTAGACGAACATTTGGCATACAAACAGTCCTCAAATCCTTCTTGACCGTACCCCTATAGATCACAAGAGTTCAAGTCAGAGCATGAGGCGAAATTAGCTCAATTCATGGCCAAAAAAAAACAACACGGAACCCAGAGACAAACTAATGGATGCTCAAGACTTGATCTTCCATCTCCAAATCAGCGGAACAACAATTCCGGAGAATCACCCATTCCAACTGGAGATTCTCGCCGAACTATCCAAGGCCTTGGAGTACTGCTTCAACAGCAACAAGGACTTGACGGTACTCAATGAAGCCGTTGGCGTTCAGAAACGCCTTCTGGAAATCGCAACTGCGCTCGAAACGCCCAACGTACAGGCGCTTGTTACCGGTAACCGCCGCCTCTCGTCACTGCTCCAGACCCGCTTTCTTCAAACTCGGATTAAGGCCGATCTCCAGAGGGCGATCGACGCATCTCGTGCCGCAGCTGATCTGTCGAACGAGAACGACAGAGAAGTAGGCCAAGCCGAATGCCTCTACGAGCTGGCAGAAGTTCTAGGGCGCCATAGCCGATACAGCGGAGATGACGTTGGAAGCCATGTCAAAGAACCCATGGAAGCTATCGACACGATGCGGCAAGTCGTCGCACTTGCCTCTCCCAGCCACCAGTCCAATTTCACCCTCGCCGATCTCCTTTATGTCCTCTGGAAAGTCACCAAATCGCCAGAGACTTTGGAAGAGTCCGTTTCTAAAACTCGACAGGTCGTTGAATCAGGACAGGTTCTGCACCCACCAATCCACCACCGGTTTTACGTCGGTTCAACCCTTAACGAGCAGTACAACGCAACAACGGTAGTTTTAACTGTAACATTGTAACAAACAATCTGCAGCACCTCAGCGAAGCGATTGTTGCGGTGGAGAAGGCCATCGAATTGGGTGCTGGAAGACCCGACTCGGATTTTATTAATCTTGCGAGTGTCCTTGGAGTGTTCTATGAAAACAGGTATCTCAAAGGGGGGAATTCCTCTGACCTCGCAAAGGCTGTAGAATACCGAGGAAAGGCGTTGCAGGCCTCCGCGGCAGGTAATAACCCAAACGACCCATCTGCCCTTTTCTGCGCCGACATGTTGCTTCAATCGCTGAACACGATCATTCGATGAACTTCATTGGCTGGGGAACACATCACGGTTACTTAGGTACTCCGCTTTAAAGAGGTATCTTCTGATATACATGAAGGGCCAAATTCCCATCAATATCCTCCTAACATGTACTTTCCGTGACAACGATTTGATTACCAAGCAGACACTGACTCAGAGTAATTTAGCGCCCGAGACAGAGTAGGAATACACTGAACAGCACGTATAACATCCTAAATTTCCAAGGATGTAATTAACTGGCAGTGTACATACGCTCGCTTAAGCGGGTTTCTGGAACTGAGTTGGAGCCCCTACAACTTGAAGCGAAAATGATCATCACTATCATGTCATTGTGCTGTTCATTGATTGCAGCTATGTTTGCTTCACGAAAACAAGGTTATGTTTCCTTATCTACTACATGTGTCGTCCCTGTGCACCGGAAGCAGGCCTTCCAGGATGCTAACATCTGTAACAACATGTTTATCTTCGTAGCCCTCCTTGTTCCTTCTATCTTTGATCCCTCTCAAGAGCGACATTTATAGAAAGTGAGCTCAAACGGGCCCTTCTCTAACCATTTCAGAAGCTCGGGACTTTGGAGAAGTCCAACCACCACCACCCAGGAGATGCCATCGTATACCGCACTTTTTGAGGATTCCTCCCCATTTCTGCGTTACAGTGCTGGATGGGAGACAGGGACAGCGACGGTTGACAGGCTGGTTCATCTGTACGATCTCTCGTCATATTCAAGGTATCATGGCTGATTCACGAAATAGATACTCTGAGGGGAGCTTCATGGTGACGGAAAGACAAGGCGAAACTTTGGATTTCTCTTTTTACGGGACCGGATTTGGGATATACGGGGCGAAAAGGCTGAACCATGGGCGATTCTCGATTAATGTGGACGGCACACCGTACGAAGAGACTGGAATTCCCCCCTTAGGATCACCACCGACCGGGTCCTTCAACTCGACTTTGTTCTCATTGTCAGGCCTTCGGAAGGGCTTTCACGAGGTCATACTTACAAACCTCGAGCCCAGGTTTCGAGATATAGACTACGTACGTTATATTTAGGGCGCTCTCCCGTCGCAAAGTTAAATGAGCCTTGCTTAGGTGTCTTGGGAAGCAAGCATCGGGCTCGACGACGAGCCACTCATCGTAAACACTGTCCAAGATTCTCATCCAGCCTGGACATACGAACCCTCAGACGCATGGACGGACCGTCCTCCAACGGTTGGCAGATTCGCAGCCGGCACAGGGCAGTAAGGCTTAGTTCCATCTAAATTATGATTTCAAACCACTGACCAAGTACCGGTTTGATGAGCAGTGCCACCAGTCTACCAGAAGCAACGGCGAGTCTGTCGTTTCAAGTGCGTGCTACTTGCTCAGCCGTACATCATCACTCTAACCACCGCAGCGTATAGGGTTTGTACATTCCGATTAAGCATAGGTGCGACTATCTTACATCGGTCAAACAGGAGATGCCATCGCGATTTATGGACCGGCAGGACCAGATTGCGCCAGCTCGTATCGTGTAGATATCGATAGTCGGCCTGTGAATCGCACCTTCAATGCTTTGAAGCCGATCTACAGACCCCGACAGCTGCTGTTCTACGGTGCCAACCTCGGACCTGGCGCTCACGTCGTTTCTTTGTCGCTGAGCGGGGGGTCACAATCACAAGGAATACTCGCGATTGACTACGCTGAAGTATACACAACACCATCACTTAACGGCAGGTGAGATGATCGGTCCCCTGCGTTAACACTGTCAGTTGCTGACGCGCACCGGAAAGTTTCTCTCCCCTGCAAGGGTCGATCGTGAGGTACGTATAATGTCGTGAGATGTGCATGATATCTTGACAGACCAGTTGTACGCAGGACATCGCCTTGCACGCAGTCCTTATCTTCGACTCCGGTCCCATTAGGCATGGTTGTGGGGGTGAGCTTGGTATCGGGTCTGGCAGCTTCGACCATAGTCATCCTGGGATATCTCATCCTCCTGTATAAGAGGGGCAATATCCACGTTTCTTCAATGAGCGTGATGAAAGTGGCGCCATATTCATCTTCATCGACAAGCGCAAACGCGGAATCGACGCATGCTGTGGCTGTGGATATGAAAACGCGTCAGCGCCATGTTGGCATGCCTAGTGTCGATCGTAGCGTACCAGGTTGGTGTGGGCCACCCATTGCGGAGGTGAGTACAAGCCGTGTTAACATTGTCGCAGTATTCAACTTCTGTAACAGATGCGAGGAGAAGCAGGTACTTCCGGGAAGAGTGCACAGGTAGGCCCGACGCAGCAACATCCAGAAGGCCCCCCGCCGGCATACCCAGCCTCGTTACAGTGGGCCTGACCCCATGGATTCTGGATGGACAAATGGCGTAGATGAGTAGCAGAGAAGTATTAACTTAGCCACGAACGCTATCGACAAACGAAGTTGCTGAGGCATCGGAGCCACTATTGGGCCAATTTGGACTGAGCGTACATATTGGACATCGCCAGTATGCTTTGACGGAAATCTGTTTTCGTTATGTTAATTGAGCCGTCGTCCTATAAGATGTGTCGCATATAAAACGAGTTTCAGTATCTAAATGGCCGAAGATCAGTAGCGACTAAAGGTCTGTCTTAAGGGCCTGATGGTGGTGGTTGGTCAAGCTGTAGTGATCGCGCCATCATGGATGGTGAGAGTAGCTAACGGACTTTTGCTCTTGAGCTTGAGCTTGAACCGCCATCATCTTGGGACCTTGGATTCGACATCTTCGTAAACCTGCGGTTCATGCCGCCTCGATGCACCTGAATGATCTGAAGAGCCAAATTCGCGATGCTGAGGTACGCTTGGGGACTATAGTGATACATATCAGTCGTCTGATGGTATATAATGCAACAGGACCGTTATGCGAAAGCGACGAAATGTGAATTCTCAAGGCAGTACGACAATGCGTTTGAGCACTACGTTCGAGCTGCAGAGCTTTTTCTCGACCTAAGTCGTCTCAACACTCAGTCAGAGAAGGACCGCATCAAGTGGAAAGGGAATCTTCAGAAATGTTTGGACCGGGCAGAAAGGATCAAGGCGTTCACACAGACTCGGACTAGAGTGAGCACAAATGAAGGCAGCAGTATCGATGGGAATGGTCGATCCACTCACAATGTGCAACTTACTCCCGTCGTCATTGACCAATTCGCCAAACGTATGTATCAAAGTATCCATCTTCCTCAATCATCCAAACATTCTCCATTTTGCAGATGAACAATGCTATGTCCTCAGGAAAGGAAGCAGCGTCAACGGGCTCGTATTTCCACTCTGGGACGAATCTAGCGGCCCAATGGAAAGCGAGACTCTCTTTGTGTGCGTTTCAACCCCGCTCCGTTTGATACAATATTCAATGCTTAAGAACTTACAGAGACCCAGATGGCCAGCCCAAACTGTCGCAAGAGCAAATGGCAGTGTCGCCTATATGGAAAAGACCGATGCATTACTTCAAGGGATTCGACGACTCGACACCGAGGATTATGCCTCACGACATTCGGCAACATATCGTAACAGACTGCTCAGTCTGTGCGTCGATATCAGTCTCCCTGGAACATGGACGTAGATTTGGGTCATTTGTGTGTGGTCTTTCCCCTTTCTCATATTATCAAGCTCAAGCGATTAAATTCTTAGATTGCAGAATCCCCTATGCACCATTACTGCCAATGCGAGCGACTGATGAAGAACGAATTGGCTTCGAAGCTCTTTTTCAGTCAGAAATCAGGAAGATTCGATTTCAAGGTCCTTTTTAATGGGGCTTGGAGAAGGGTATTGATCTCATCTTATTAGGTTGAACCTCTGCTAATTTTATTTCAGATCGGTGGGGCAATGCCATTTGCAAGCTGGGGCACCTTGTTGATAAATATTCGTAGTCATTGACGATCAACTCCCTCGAGATCCTAGAGATGGCACTTTAATGTGCATGTCAATCTCAGCCGATACGAAATCGCCCTTTACTATTTGGCCGAGCTTGTTGGAGAAAGCGGTATGTGTATTGTGGGTTCGCCCGAGTGTTAGCAGCTGATTACGATGCAGTACATGAAACTTATGGGTGGTTATGACTTTCCTGGCTCGTTGGTACGTTATTCTTAGTAGCGAACCTTTCTCATGACTATTCCAGGAACTCGAGTATAGATCTGCAGTAGGCCCATCCATATTCGCAACACTTTCAGATACTTACCCACCATTGTCTTTTGTAGCGCAATTGCAGGCTGGATTCCGGAACACGTCGAAATCCACAGGCCAGAGTTTGAAAGAGAAAGAACCTGGGAGAGACTTCTAGCAGGTTTCTCCAGTGGTAAGGCGACCATATCCGAAACCATTACCGCCTCTTAACGTATTTCCAGGTCGGTGTATGCTCACTCTTGGAACTGGGCCCAAACCAACCACCTTGGACCCCCGCCTCAAGTTGCTCCCGTCACATAGCTATGCCGTTATCGGTGAACAGCAATTACAAACTTTCTTGTCCAGCATGCTTACATTGATTGTAGATGTTTTTGACTCTGATGAAGGGCGCCATTTCACAGTGCTTGACTCCTGGGTACAAGACCAGGATGCAGATGACAGGTCACGTCGTAAGCTATGCATTTCCATTTTCAAGTCAACTGATGTTAATGAGTCTTGCACAGGGCTCGATATTCGCTGGACCGACGCATTGAATATGTTCGATGGGATCTATCTCAGCTGGGATCCTGCAATGTGGGATCATCAAATCCAAGTTCACGGGTACGATTTCATTCTTATCGACTTCTGTAATCACTTCTCATTCTTTATATAGGATGTGGAAACGGCAAGACATTGATGATGGTCAGTTCATAAAGGAACAGCTTGGGATGCTTGTTTAACAAAGTCAATATTGTAGTTACTAGGCAGCTCTTTGTCACCTTTTCCAACACAAACGAAGAGGAGGGAGAAATTTTGGTCCTCCTGACACGCCACGCATCAAACACACGCCGCACCAACGATTTCATCGCTTTGCGTGTTCAGCTTGAGGACGACATTAACGGCGCTGTTGCTTTCAACCAACAAACCAAGTGCATGAAGGTGATTGTTGACATACCATCCGTTGAATTTTTTTCTGACGCCATCTCTAGGAAACTTACACCAACAGCATGCATATCTTGGTTCGCATATTCTTGTCCTTTGTGATGGATTTGTCTGACTCTAATGTACAGCAACGGCTTCGACTCAAATCCTGTGAACGCTCTGGGATCATCTCTATCCTTGCATCTTATGATGGCGACGCGACGGAGGTGGGGTTCACACTCTCAGTCTATGCCGGAAGGAATACCACCATTGCATGGGACGAAAGTTTCAGAACACCGCCATACAGTCATAAAGTCGAAGGAAATTTCACCCTTCGAACCGCCGGAGGCAACTGCACACACCCGACGTTCATGATCAACCCTCAATATAGATTGATCGTATTCCCTCCAAAGGCTAATCGGAAAAGGAGTCTGTCTCCAGGCACGAAACATGGCAGTACGACTATAACACTCCAGTCTTCCAAAGACACGCCGGTCAATATTGCTATTGTTCGATCCCAGGAGCATCGCGTCTCGGAGTGCGTGCAACCCTCATGTCCCTTTCTGTCTCACCTAATGCAATCCTTCAGACTGGCAGAACGCGACTTGGTCGCCACTTCTGGTCCTTATACATATGGAATGGCCAAGATATCCAAAGACGTCCCCCGTGAGTAGGCACTGCGTTCAGCTTGGTGCTAGCTAAAAATGGTCCTAGCGGGCGAGTTCACGGTTGTGGTATCTGCGTTCAATCCCGAGAATATCGGACCCTTCACACTGAAAGTGGAGAGCATGCTCCCAATTGAGCTGAAGGCCATACCGCAGGAGGGAGCTGGGATGTATAGCACAACGAAGATGGGAGCTTGGTGAGTGAAGGGCTTTCTCACCAGCCTTTGGTGTACGTTGACAAACTGTCGCCCTAGGGATGAATCAACTGCAGGAGGTGGTCCGACGTTCAACAGCTTTGGTCTAAATCCTAAATACGAGCTCGATGTGCCGTCAACTACGAAGCTCAGGATCCGCCTACAGGTGACTGGGTCCTCAAAATCAGTCCCTATCAACGTTACTGTGTACCTTGCCAGCAAGCCAGGGGCAGACCTATCGAAAGTGCGGCATGTCGGGACGTCTGGACCGTACGATGAGGCCTTGGCAGGAGTTGCGACACCAGAGATGACGCTGGGTCCAGCAAAGTACTGGGTGATTCCTTCGACTTACCATCGCGGAGTCCAAGGCGAATTCAAGCTGATAGTCTACCACTCTGCTTCTGCGATTAAGCTTTCTCTCCTCGGCAGCCCGCGATAAATGCCTAAATATCGCAATTATTGACTACATTTCACTGTGTTTATTTTAATGGCTAAGATAATATGAGTGGGGGTGTCTATGCGCGACTTCTGGCAACTACATACAAAGAAATACGCCCACGTTCTTCACAATGGCATATCGCATATCACAAGGCCAACCCCCAAAGATGTTATCACTTGCGCACAAGCCCACTCCTGCTCTTCGAAACCTGACTAGGTCTCAGCCTAATCACCATCTTCAAGTCTCGACTTGTCTGCCCAACATGGATTCTTTTCCCAGTAACCGGATCCCATTGCGTCTTTGCTCTAGTCGACTTTTTTGCCGACGAGAGTCGGGATGATGATCTGCTACCAGCAGCACTCGTTGATTTCGCACGATTCTTCGGGGTCGACAACTGAGGTTCTTCCGGTTCGGGTTTACCTGAAGAGGGTTCCCCCGCCTTTTCTGCATCTTTCTCGAGCTCAGACTCTCCTTCTGATGGCTGCGATTGCCCAGACTCAGCCTCTGGCACCTTGTCGGCTGGTACAACGACAGTCTCGGAAACCTTTGCGATCATTTCCTCATCAACCTCCTGCTGTTCTTCCGATACAGTGTCCACCCCATCAGCGGTTCCATCAACTCCCGTCGCAACCGACTCGACCTCCATCTTCACCTCGACTTCCTCTGTGTCCTCTTCCTCAGCTTCAAAGAAGGGTTGCTCGGTTTCAGGTTGGGGAGGTTCCACGAGCCCTTCCGAAAGTGAAGGTTCTTGCCGAGGGGTATCCTGTGCATCGGCAGATGGCGGTTCTACAGCAGGCACCGTCGCAGCTTCCTGTCCCCCTTCTTCCCGTATCTGAGGATCGAGTCGCTGTTCACCACCGTGACCAAAAAAATCGGGGTTTTGTGCTGTGGAATCTATGGTTGCTGTCCCAAAGGTATGTCCATCGATCGATGGATAAGTTGCAGCGTATGGTGCATGTTCCGGAAGTTCTTCCTCAGGGTACTCGAGTTGTGGCGAGAATACGTCTTCCATAGGCGGTGGGGGAGTAGTTTCGACGCCCATATCAAAGTCCATCGGATTGGCGATCATGTTCTCAAAGTGCAGCCTCAAGCTCGACTAAACACGAACATTAGCAACCGGCACGACAATGCGAAAGTGAGGACCCACCCCAGCATCTTCAGGCAGAGAGATGATTGTTCGAATGCCTGAGATAGAGGACGAAGGATCATCTTGTCGAGTGCGTTTTGATGGGCCTGCAACTGGGACGTCGTCGCTCCGTCGCTTGTTACTCCGCGAAGCAGAAGCGGACGGGGCTGGACTCAAGGCAGGCATCATTTCTTGCTGTCTCGTAGGCTAAGATATGCACAATCGAGATTAGTTGCATCGTAAAAATATGTAGAAACCCACAAACCTGAACTTTCGTTGAGCGCGACTTACGAACTGGACGCTTCTCAGCGGTCTTGGACGCTGGTGCAGGCTTCGCTGGTGCTTTTGCCTTCCTGCCCTTCGTTACTGGAACTAAGGTGTGGCGAGGGGCATGAGTTGCGGGACTAGGCAATGGTGAGGGCTTCTTAAGATACTCGTTAGGATTCTGGGGGATCGATGCAGGGCGCGAGCTGTTGCGTACCAGGACCGTAGATTGCGTGCTGGATTTACTAGGATTTGCAGAACCATTGCTTGCGGATGCAACCTGAATATGCAAATCAGTGGTGATCGCGGTCTACCCAACGCACATGCTCACATTATTGCTAGGATGCCCAGCCCATCCACCTATCTGGGCGTAAGCTTCATATGGCTACCATGACGCCAGGATCAGTGCTCGCATCGAATGGTAGACGGCATATACTCCATTTACCATTATCTGCGCTGCGGCGAGCGTACTCGGAAGTCGCATAGGCTGCTCCATGGTCGCCGAGACATGGGAATTTGACGACTCGCCGTTACCCGCTGCAGGCGCAGAGCGGCTTGTGTACCCATTCACCTACGCCCTATTTCAGTGAACAGTCCCCCGATTACATGCACACATTCGACGTACAGTAAATGAGCTCTGCGACCTTTGCTTCGCCCCCAACGTATCCTTGAGTTCGTCCCTCTCCAATTCGAGACCCTCAGCTTTTGCCTGGAGCGCTATGAATTCCGCTCTGAGAGCCCACAACGCGTTCTTAAATCGGTCCCTTTCTGCTTGAATTCGCAGGCATTTGGCCTGAAGATTCTGAACCTCCTCTCTTGAGTCGGAACAAGGCTCTGGGGTATAGGATATCGGTGCCCTGTGTTGATCCATGGTGGTTATGGTCAGGAGCAGAACGAAGGTTTCTCGCCTGGCGCTGCCGGTAACTCAATATAGTGCCGGCATTCATCAGTGGCGTAGGTACACAAACACAAATACATCCTCAGGCACTTGAACTTGAAGCAAAGTGGCGGCTCCAGCTAGGCGAGCCCGCGTGCCTTTGTCCAAACGGACGCCCGGCTCTCGGCCCCCTTCCTTCCTTTTCCGTATCAATCCCTGTCGTATCGACTTACCATCATGTCATTCAGATCGTCGCCTTCATATATATAGATTGGACCTCGTTCACCTTGCTCTCCCTTCTGCTCTCCTCTTTCATCTTCTCGCAGTAGTCCTCGCTACTCGCTCCTCATTTCGCTTCGTCTCTCTCTTTTCTCTCCCACCCATCCCCCTTTCAGCGTGTGCTTTGGTGTAGTTCGCTTCCCCTTCGTCGTAGCCTCTCGCTCGACCATGGGCAGGCAGGCCATCTCAGCGATGCTTGAGACTCCGTTCATGCCGCTTCCAGAATTCCTCCATTGCCTCCTCGTTCCTCTCCATCTCGGTTGCCATTTCACCAACCTCCTCTGCCTGTCAACTCAGGGCTTCCATCGCCCCTCTTGATTCATCACAAGGCAGCAGGACGAGGCTCTTTCTCCCCTTCTCATTCGTTGGCTTGTCCAGCTCTCTTCATGCGGCCCGGATGTCTTACCCCCCTCAACCTCGGATACTAACAGCCCACGCGCTATAAACTCCGTTGTACAATCATATCTCTTCATCCATCCATATACTTCGTCCTATACCTAGCCTTCAGTCCGTAATACAAAGCCGAAGTACATGTGTATGTGAACTTAGATACGACTACTAGCTATCTTGGTAAAATACGAGCCTCGCAGGACTCCTGAGGATCTGGTTAGTTGGGGTCCAGATCAACTGCCAGTATCTCAACGTACCGCATCTCTAGATTCGATTCCTTCCACATTATCTGTGCCTTGAGTTCTGCTGAATTGAACAATAGGACAACCCAGTAGTTTGCACAAAAGTATTCCCCTTCCTCTCCGTTCTTCTTCGGCTTCGCCTCCAGAGGCAGGTGAGAAAGATCTGCCTCGACGCGACATAGTTTCTTGAAATGGCCTATGCAGAATATCAGCCCTTTGTCAACGATTCAATTTCTCTAGAGCGACAAACCAGAATCATCGTCCCTCCATTTTGGATCGTCGAGTCTCCCCTTATAGCAGATAACGTCGAACGAGAGTGTGCTCAGCTGGTCCTTGTTGTCAACTTCTTTCCACATTCGAACTTTCGTCTCAGTCTCTTCGGACACTTTGGTACCCTGATGAAGCTCGTTAAGACAACCAGGAGATAGAAATAGAAAGACGGTACCTTGGCTAGCATAATCGAGAAGCTATTTGGGACCAGTTTCCTCCCAGACGGCCGAATGAGCAGGTCCCCGATTCGCGAGTCGTGCTCCAGCAAACCGGGCTTGTACTCGACATTTCTGAAAGTTCCGTAGTGATACCGCGAGATCCTTGCTGTGACCATATGACTCAAGTAGAACGATACGGCGCCGTCTGCAACAGCTTTGTTTCTAATGGACGCGAATATATCGTTAGAAAGGGCAGAGTGTTGCCAATGAAATCCCACTCACACGTGTAGCTCAGGTCGCACAACCTTCAGACCAAGGGACTCCAGCTCCTTTCGAAGTTGTTTAAACAACCAGTCACTCGCACCAAAACCCCCAACCAAGACAACATGCTAGCAGAAAGATCAGAACCACTCTTCTCGGACGAATACCAACCACGCTTACTGTTGCGGGATCTGAGCGTGGTTGTTCTAGTTGTTCGCGGACCGTTTTAACAATACACCGAATTGCAGGTTCAAAAAATGTCGCGACATCGGCCCTGGATTTCTGTGAGCTAGGCTGATTACTCATTGACACTGTATCGCGCACCCATTGAGCTTTAGCTGCCCAAACCGGATATTGCAGCTGAAATCATTGTCCCGCGTAGACCCAAACTTGATGTATTGGGCTTGATTATCATCGCCAAAGCGAATCTTGGTCGTCTTGTCGAAACACCGCACGATATGGTCCAAGTCCGAATGGAACTCGGAATTCTTGAGGGATGCTAAGTGTTACCAATGTGAGTGGTGTTCTGAATAGAGCATGTCGGTGATACTGACCATCTATGAACAACCTAGCTTGGATACTGACGAAAATGGACCCATTGAAATGGCCTGTGAGTGCAAAACTTGATGAGTGACTGGAGGTAAAGTGGAGTTCTGTGCCGTACATTGTGGGGTATACGTTTCTTCAAACGTTTTGCTAAACTTGGGCTTTCTGTACGAGCTAATATCAATTGTACCTCCTCCAGCATCGACTATGATGACACCCTGTCCACTCTAGTTTGTACAAACGAAGCCCTCATCAGACAAAACCCCGCATCGCTTGATGAAGACGACTCACGCACCTGCATAACTTCTTGTGGTAACCCATTCTGTATCGCAAAATGGAGGCTAGCCTCCCCTTCCGTCACGAAAGACACCCGCTCGTGGCCATGATAGTTATCCGGTATCAAGCCTGCCTGGACGACTGCTCGCCGTATCTGAGATTGCTGAAAGCCTTCCCAGCCATTCGGATGACTGAGGACAAACTCAATATCGCCCTTCACTGAATCCCATAGCTCATCGCCGTTCGCATGGGTATCGCGAATATACGTTTCCGTGCACCGGAATAAGTAGGCCAGGAAATCAGCGAAGATTTCGATCGCCGACTTGTCTAGTGGTAATGGTGGGATTTTGCTTGCTATATCGTCCGATGAAGATCCGTCGCGCGCGCGAATGTGCAGCTTGAACCTGGACAGTAGATGAACCTTTCCGAACGGTAGCTATGTGGGGTTGAAACGAACCATTCAGACTTGACCCAGCCCTCTTCCTCCGCCTGGTCGGTAATCCCTTCTCGCAGAGACTCTGCACCAACAGCTCGGACCTTGCCTTCCTGATCGTAGTAGATGATTGTCGGGATTTTGGAAGCGCCACTGACTTGCTCGTGTGCAGGAAACCTTTCCAAGTCGCGCCATTAGCTTGTTGCACCTTAAGACGAGGTTTCCGCACCCACCTGGTCACGCCTTTGATCGAAGGAACTTCTCCAGGATCCAATACACTGAACAGGCCGTCAGTACCATCCGTGTATTCGAGACGAAGCACGGCTCACCTGTACGACACACCACTATACGTTGTCCCCAAGTCAAAAGCAAGCACTAGCTTCCGTCGCAGCCCTCGATATGGTAAAAGCTTTTGCATGGCGAGCTGTTCAAACAAAACAAAGAGGACGCAAGCACAGGCACCGCAGGAGAATTCGGTCCTGGAATAGGCCTCTTCACACGAGGCAGTGCAACGTGTAGTACCTAATCTTATTTGTCGTTGCGCACCTCGTGGTTGGGGGTCATCGCGCTGCCATTCGAGTCAGCCGTCGTGAAAATGACTGAGCACCTAGACATATTGCTGGTTGGTGATGGCGGTTGTGAATGAACCCGCGACCGTTGGCGCATCAGGCGCGATATTCCAAAGTCCGCCTGCACCAAATTTAGCTTCGCCCGCCATCACATTGACGAAGCCGATGCTAGGGTGCTTGGTCTTATTCTGTGGGCCTTCATACAAGTGGCCTTCGCGTAGATGCGCTTTTAGTTGTAGGTCGAGGGTGCTCTTTTTCCAAGTCTGAACTTACAGGGATTAAAGCGCAGTTAATCATATTAATGGGAAATGGTCGAACGAAGCGAATCAATATCGACAGGGGCTAAAATGTGCCTCCTTATCTACACGAAAGACAATTGAAAGATACGATGTGCCCAGTAGTTAGCAATGGCAGAGACTATTGGGCCCACATCGGTACAGGGGACTCAAGATCCGAATCAGGATACACGTCCTCCATGCTGAAATCTAATCCCTCATCCTCCAAGCCCCCCGCAGCCGAGAAGTCTGGAATCGCGAACCCAGGGATGTAATCGATATCTTCATTCCCGTCAATATCAGCGCTCCGGAGCACCAACGACACCGGTCTTGAAAACGCTGAATTCACACTCCTCTTTAGAACGCCATCCACCAATCCAAGTCCAATGACCCCCTCCACCGATCCGTTTCTCTCCAACCGCGATTGAAGTCCCCCGGTCGAGGACCCTCTTCGCACACACCCCGGACTCCACTCGTCCCCATCGCAGCAGTTCCACATCGTTATCGTCTGCACAACTTTGAAGGCGGCACCGCCCGGCGTCCGTGAGATGAACTCATACGCCTCGTCTTGCATCTGACCTACAAGTACGAAATGGACCATCAGCGGGCACGTTAGAGGATATACCAGAATACAATGCATACCTGGATGATAACCATTCTCGTGCGTAAGGTCACTTGGCACATCGGATGAGTATCGCCGAATATGTGTGTGGACGGCTTGCGTTCTCGTTTGCTCCTCTGGAGGTGAAGGAACAGCGACTTGCAGACTTGGAGCCGAAGGTTGAGCCCGTCGCTGGCTTCGCGACGTTTTGCGCGGTGTCCTACTCCCTGACCTCTTCAACGTTTTCGACCGCGCCAACCTTTGAGAGTCTCCCTCCCCTTCAAAATCTAGAATCTGATTCTTCGATCGAGGCGTCGTCGGTGTCGTTGGGGGCGTTTGAAGCGAGCACGTAGGAAACTTGTTCTTCCTGTGAATCATGTGGGAGGAAGGTAGAGATGCTACTCTGTTCATCTCTTTGAGAAGAAGTTGTTGGAGCCATGGATTCCCACTCGCGACTCTGACAACTATCTCGCGAAGTGTCGAATCGGACGTGGACTCCAAGGACGTGATAAAAGGGTAGGACAGGCCAGGGTGGTATGAAACCATGGAGCTCGTGGATGGGAAGGAGATGGCGAACCCTTCGTCATTTGATTCTCCAGGAGTACTGGGTGGATATGGTGAATTCGATCTCGAATCCTCGTCGTCAGAGTTATAGTATCCAAAGTAGGCTCCAGTAGGCATGGTGATCCTATCTGAACTGTCAGTGGGCATACACCAAAATGAGGTTGGATCTGTCGCGTTGAGTTGGGAAGTCGTTGAAGGACCGGTTTACGAGTCTGGGGAAAATATGTCTAGGGAAACCCGAGTATATACTTCGCTGTTGGGACCCTTTTGTTCTTGCATTCTGGAACACGCGATCTGATCATGAAAGCTCGGAGCGGACGTCCCAAGCCCAAAGCCCAACACATCGGCATCCGATTAACAAAAGATGGCGTTCATGAAATCTAGATTTTGCCCACCCTTTCCGAGCGGCAACAGCTGTGCGATGTCGTAGTGTGCTGGGCGGTCTCGCGCTGGAAGTTTCCCGGGGAAGATGACAATTGTGTAAAGCGCAACTTTGACAAGATAAATGATGTTTGATGGGCCTTTTGTGTGCACTTGTATGTTTCCCTCCCTTCCATATGTAGGTCCGGGCGCACAATAAACGACCTGAAACAAACGATTCGCTCAATGACGTTAGAGCGCTCAGAAGATCATTAGCCTGCAGAGGTACACCCGTGACTCCGGTCTTCAAATACGCATAATAAAAATGATTTGAGAAATGCCTTAAAGGATAAAGAGCACATAGTCACACACCGGGGGTACCGATAGTACACTGCACAAGGCCTCAGTTCTTCGTACCGAGCCCAGGCAGCCCCACTATACGCCGGTCCACAAGAGGCAAGCTGAAGGGAAACGATGGCTTGGATAGTCAAAGGAGTCAGATCCGATGTCAAAATGAGGTGGTTATAGGTACGTGTACCTATGGAAGCCCATCATTCGCGTCACTGTCAGGAATGTCAATGACTCACCGAGCGACCGTATGTACCGGGATGATAGTAGAAAGGGCATGACCCGAAGGCATCCATGAGGTCATGACCTGAAGACATCCATGAGGTCTACTTGGATTATGGGACTACGCCTACGATGAGCCGCAAGCTCCCGGTCGGGCATACTCGCGAACGGCAAGGCAAGGCAGGCACAGAGATGTTGGGCTGTTAGAGTTTGGCCGTACATCTGTCTGTGTCAGTCCAGATCAGCATATAGACCCAATGTGGACCAGAACTACTGCCACTCAAACACTCGTTTTGCCAGGGGCGGGTCCGTGGGGCAACCAGTATGATCAACACTTCCTCCCCCGCGGAGACGGCCATCGCGGTTGGTGAGCGCAAAAATAGGAATCATTGACTGCCATTTCTCGCGAAGTGTTGGGGCATCCAGCATTTTGGATCGTGTATGAAGCGCTTTGAGTGGAATTTGGGATTTGTTTGACAGAAGGCTGTTGGTCTGCTTAATCATGGGTATTGATGGTCGTAATTGTTCAGGGCAGGCATTACACGCCATGCCCAAGAACCTCAAGGCTCAGGCCTTAGGGGTGCCTGACCTCAGGGCTCGGGCAGTGGGTCATATTGCGAGAAACATCATCGAGGACATGGACGTCGGAATGGTTAGACTTCAAAGATCTCACTTGACATATGTTTGCAACGTTTTGGTGCTCCGCAACTCATAACCCTAATTTCGGACTCGTACATAGAAACTGAGATAAAATATGTAAACTGGGTCCGCAAGCCACTCCATGTGACCTTTTTAGCAAGTGTCGTCCTCAAACAGACGCACATCACAACCCGACAGATGAACGACCCCTGCTCGCGTAGAACACTCAGGGACACCTAAACTCGGCCCAGCGGTGGATGCTCCACTTCAACTTGACATACCTTTATTTACCGTACACCTTGAACCCTATGTTGAGATAAAGAGCTCGCTCAGCGATTTCATCTACACAGCGAAAGCAACAATAACGCATGAGCCCATGGTATATAGCGGTATTCGTTTAACTACGCAGGAGCTGGCTCCACGTCTCCCATTGTCCCAATGCTACTAATAAGGCCTACGAACTTGATGGAATGGTTTGACTTAGAAGATATTGCTGCCCAGACGCGTATGCGGGTGGTGGAAAGTCTGGAACAATCGTGGCCCGAGTCGGTATCTCGGGATCCTTCCTGATAGATGACGTATCTCGCTGATGGTAGTGACTTATACTTAGTTCAGCACTTTGCAATACGAGGGCTGACTCACCTCCGATGAAGGACTTGGACCTCTGGAAACGTACATATCGCTTTCAAGGTCACTGGATGAGCTTGCAGCCTCGGGGATGACCTGGTAAGGCGTTATGGTTGGGCTTGGGGCTATCTTGGTCGTAGTTGGGCTGCCAAAATCCTTAGCCTCTTCCGATATCTTTGACCTCGTAGAAGAGAAATGCAGGAGTCTTCTCTTGTAGAGGATGAAGAGGATAAGATGGAGGGACAAAGATAACGCAGCAATAGCAGACATAGCCACAACGCCAGCGATAATGGCTGTCTGGTTGATTAAATATGGCTCTGAGCAGAATCTAGTCGGTCTGGGGAATTGGTGTTAGTACTAGCTTTTCGAAAGAAGGGAGCATGTGCAGCAACCTACCGTATACCCGAGCCTTCAACGGAAGAAAAACTAATCGCAATCGGCTTTGAGGTGAGAATCTGCGCAGTGACACTAGAGTTTGACACGAACCTCCCACCCAGCGAAGGGGTTGTATAAATTTCTGCATAGTCTATCGCAAGCGTATGTTGTTGACCAGATCTTCCTGCCTGAATCCCCTGAAGCACTTGCATAAACGAAATAACATGATTCCCCGGGCCTAGGTTTCCAACGTAATACAATAGCTGCTGAGGGCGGTAGAAGTCCTTCAGAGCGCTGAAGGTCCGATTGATAGCCTGACCGTCTACAGAGACGGTGTAGGAAAAGGTGCAGTTAGGCCCAGCCGGGCCGTAAACGGCAATTGCGTCGCCTGGTTGTTAAGCGCCGAGTAAGCTTCTGCACACGCCAGATCGCACAGGAATGATGGGAGCAACGGACCCTGCATGCGAGTGATGAACACGGAATTTCTCGTACAAGCAAATGAAATGGCTCTGACGTACTTGAAACGAAAGGGAAGCAGAAGCTCCATCTACTGTTGTTGCACTGTTCGTGAACCAACGATTAGGGTGACTGGGGTGGAACGGTTGGATGCACGTACTGTCCAGTGGCCCCTGAAAAGGTTCCAGCCAATACGGGTCTGTCCGTCCAGGCATCAGGTGGGTCATACACCCAAGCTGGATGAGAGTCTTGAACTGTGTTCACAATTAACGGCTCGTCATCCAACCCTATGTTCGCCTCCCAGGAGACCTGTTTTCTTCAGCTGAGGGCCAACAGAAAGGACCAAGAAATGAGAGAACTCACGTAGTCGATATCTCGGTATGTATTTTCCGAGTTTCGAAGCTGAACCGTATGGAAGCCTCGTGGAAGCGATAGCGAAAATAAAGTTGCGTTGAACTGATCAGGCCCGCTGGGCAGTCCACTCTCAGGCGGGAACTCTGTTCCATCGACTGTGACTTGAAAAAGTCCGTGGTTTCCCCTCTTTGCGCCATAAATTCCAAAGCCGCTGCCGTAGAACTCAAAGGAGAAAGCGCAGTCCTGTCTGTTGGTCACCATAAAACTGCTTTGAGAATACCTGTATAGGACCTTTAGTGAAACGTGTTTGACCGACTCGCATAGACCGACCTAGTCACTTACAGCTGAGTGAAGTCATCGGACAGTGACCTTCCTGCTACCCATTCCCCAGTGTACGTGAGGAATGGTGCTGTGTCCTCAAATATCGCGGTATATGATGGCATATTATTGGCGAAAGCTGTCCACGACCAATGCGTCCTCTATATATGCAAGGCAACCCGGGGGCGGGAGTAGTAACTGTACCAAGCCGGCTACCACCGTCTTTCACCTTTGACATGTCACGATCCATAGATACCGTCGCACAATTTACTTTTAAGGTGAAGAACCCAGAACGAAAGATCAAGAACATTGTATTGAACGGAAACCCCTTTCCGAATAAGTACCTTTGAGGCCTGGGGTCGCGTCGACCTTTGATTGACGGTGGGACTCCGACCATATTAAGATGAGCTCAATCAATGGTATAAAGCCCTCATACACCATGGCAATGCAACGGTAGTCTCCGTAGCAACTGGCACACTCTTGCTCTGGCACGCATTGTCGAAGTTGGGCGCTAATTCGAGCACGTCGCTTGCACATCCGCGACGCCGGCCGCCGTATTTTCCACCAACATGCATTACATCGATGCTCAAAAATTCAGGTATTTCACCCACTGATACATGTTACACACATCGATACCAGGCGTATTCGCGTTCGCGTTCCTTGCCCTTGAGGCATTGGTGCCTCGTGTTATGAGACAAAGAGCTTCGGGAGCAAGCGTCAGCTGGGCGAAAATCGTTCTCGTCAGAAGGCCACACCACTCAAAGCGCGGAAACATCGCCATCCAAGAGACTGCACAAAGGAAATATATCAGCCAACGGGTATAAATACGAGTCACGAATCCCGATGTTCTTTCAGCTGCCTGTCAGTTCCGCCTTTCCTATAGCCTTGATTACTTGGACTCCACGCATCGTCGTCCCCTTTCTTCCAACGCATCCTAGTTATCATTCAGAATGCCTGCCGTTCGTGCTCTTCGGAAACGTAGCATCGTGAAGCTTCATGCCTATGCTGCCATACCTAACTGCGACGCGACTGAGGCAGTTCAGGGGCACGGACGTCGTCGCAACATGTTCCCCATGACCCCCAGTATAGCAGAGTCCATACTTGACATGCAGAGAAAAGCAGACCAGGGCAGAACTTTCCAGCATGAAGACACCAAACCCATGCACCCCCAACTCGATTTCGACAACTTCCATGAGCTCATTCCCCAACTCTCATTCGCCTATTCTCAAGGGGCCTACACCCCCAGGTCTACCTATAGCCTCGAGTTCCTACCAGGGATGAATCGGTTTACGCACTTCGTAAAGGTTGTTGCGGCCACTAAACATCGAAAAGCGGGTGATATTGCGATCGAGGTAGATCAAACAACACAGGCACACAGCCTATTTCTATCGGTCCACATCAGGCACAGTCGGAAGCGTAGGACCCGGTCTGGACGGCATGTGCGGATACTTCCTAGAAACCACACCATCCTGACCCACCAGCAACTCATCGCAGCCCGCCAATTCATTTCCATGGCCTTGCCATATCCCGAACGCTTAGAATCGGGGTCGCATGCTTTGGTTACGGCACCCAAGGCGGACGGAACCATTGCTGACATTATGTCGATTGTCGTTTGCTATTTGAGTTGTGCTTCGAGTATGCCTGTTGCTGAGGTATCAAACGAGGTCGATGAAGACATGCAGCTGAGGGATCATGGCTGGAGGAGCGCGATTGGGGAGGATGGCATTGATATTGTGAAGCAATGTGTTGAAGGCGAGTGGGTGGGGTGACATGGGTCCCTGGTAAAAGATTTTTACGTGTGCGTCTTGAAAGTTTAGTTAAAAAGAAATATGAAACTACTACGTTCGCATTCCGATTGATGTAGTCGTACCTTTAATGCCTATGTATACCCAGTCCCATGCTGCAATCTTAATGACTCGCGACTGGAAGTCCGTCCAGGAATGACCCAGGTGTTTCAATCGGCTTGGAATCCTTGGTCGATGAGCGCCCTTCTTTAGACGACGACATATTGTAACCTGAGCTCTGGGTGGGCAGTACGGAAGGCGTCGGCGTCATACTAAAGTGACCAGACTTGTCTCGGGTATAGTTTCGCGACATGAATTCTGCGTCGATCTCCTTTTCACGGGGATCTGGTTTGGGACGATTTTTGAGCTGAGAGCCGTCATCAATGGGTCGAGGGCCACAACCTGAAGTTGGGTTAGGAGAATTCCTTGGGAATTATGAAAGAGATAGAACGTACAGCAGCATAAATAGGCAATCGCTCGTCCGAGGTCGGTCATCGCTGTATAACACGGAATCGAGGATGCCACCACTCTCTAACCACTTGTATTGTTGGTTATCGTTATCGCGACTCGAATAACGACGGCGTCGAATGTAAAGCAATGGGCTGGTAGAATCTCCGCAGCCAACGCAGCCACCCTGCGTAAGTCTTACCAAACTCAACCAACGGCCCAAATTGGAAGCGCGGTGACGTCTGGGTTGAAGTCATAGCAGAATACGCCGTGTCTTGAATCTGTAACATTTATGCTCAGGACCCATCTAGATATTCGATGGGTATTGGATGACAATGGAGGGTATTGACCAGGGTGTGATTAAGGCTCAGGTGAATGCAAAAGCGTTATATTTATGGTGCAAGTCGCTTAGTCACCACCACTTTTGGACAGCGGCCAATTTGGGTCGAGAAAAAAATTGATATTTTTTGGGGATATTTTGGGTGCTGCAGGCACCCCAGCCCATTGTTTACAAGGTAAAACGTGTTTTAAGCATGTAGATGGTATACATATTTTATTGAATTTATTTGATTTTGCATTCCTCACTATTTTCATGGCACCACATAAGGAAACATCCCACGGACGCAGCTGTTTTAGTCAAGCTGCAGAGCATGCTCGGCAGGGGAGAGCAGTCAAATGGATGAAAGATGCAGAAGAGCGGGCATTGGCAATTGAAATTGAAATTGAAATTGCAGGAAATATGCAGGAATGCACACAGTGTGACGGGATGCCAAAGGCACTTGCATCTGTGGGGGTTACCCTCATACGGAAATACGAAAATCACGTCAAGAAGTGGAAGGAGGCATACATGCAAGGTTTGGATGCTTGGGCTGCACAGAAGTCAGTGTTAGAGACCAGTTCTCGCAAGTATGCATCGCATCGCAGAGTGTCCACATGGGAGATAGGGGTGTGATGCTTCCCGATTTGGCTTATCTATAGATTAGATTTATCCTTTTCAGGAAGGTGGCCAATTTGATTTTTTTGAAAAAATCTACTCCTTCAATTTTGAAGCTATCGAAATTCTGTCTAGCCAAAATTTTCGTCTCATGAATATGCGCATTTCCACTAGAGGAATAAGAAAGTGGGCTATTTCCCACGTTGCCATCACAGTTGTACAAAAGTAGCGGTGACTTAGTGACTTGCACCATACGCGATGCTGACGAAAGCTTGCCTCGGATGGCCGCATTGCGATTGTGAAAGGGAAGATAAGATAAGATGTACACACTAACCATCTCACGCACGGACCTACATACAAATTCATTATACATACGTCATCGGGGATATCATCCGAGTTAATCGGACTGACGACAGTTGTACCCACCGCTATGCGCGCAGGGACTCTCGTAACCTTCCTTGCAGCCACATTATCATTATCTTTTCTTTACTCTTACTCTTTAACTTGGTGTGATCTGAGCGCATCAAGGCACAGGATACTCGCCTCAACCAGCAAGCTCCACTCCATCACTGACTTGACCAGTTTCACCGGCATTTGGAAAATATTATCAGGGTCGATCATGAGAAACTCGGACCCCCAACAAGCGGGATGTAACCCTGTTGACTGGGTAAAAACACGGGTCGAGGAACTCTACGGCGTCGCCGGCCAAGGAAGCTACGAAGGAGATATCGCAGCTCAAATCCAAGGGACCTTTTCTCCTGGTGCGCAAGTGATCATGAACCACGAGCCAGTTTCCTTGAGGAGATACACGGATGTGTTACAGTCGGAAAGGGCCGCCACGGTTAAAACGGACGTTCAGTGGATGGATGTAAATGAAGCTGATACCAATATGGGACAGCCGGAGGTATGTGGATTAAAACCCTTTTGGGAGTTCGCTTTTACTCAAACTCCATCTCGAAGGGCAGGATCGTGGCTGGTTCCTTCAACGTTACCCGGACGATGAAGTTCAGAGTTCGAGTCTCTCCCGTGAAATTATCGCAACGAGTCTGGTTCAGCGCACGGTATGGTCAATTGGTAGATCACGTCCAGCAACGCCCTCATGTTCCTTCACAGATTGGTTGAAGACACACCAGAGAAGCTTGCGATCGAACAGCTGTTTCTAACTACCTCCAAGTAATCTGTGAGTTTCCACCCTGAAGGCTATGTATGCCTTTGGCTAGTCACGGCCTTTGAAACTCGTGCGGATACTAGTACTGTCTACATCGGTCATGTGCATCGACGAGCCAATTAACGCATTTCTGCAGAGAATGCCAAATGATCCGTATATATGCGGGTCGCCCACATCCACACACACACAAGCCTGAAAACTCCATTTGTACTGACTCGACAGAGCATGTAATCACCAGCGAATGCCAGAGAACGAGATGTCTCAGCAAACAGTTTTCTCCAGCATTCTGGAATCTCTGTAAATGCTCCGTACTATCATCGCGCATTTCCATTAACTTAAGGAAGACGCAATTATCACCCTGCCGATGCGCTTAATTCTGGCTCAATTACGTTCTTTTGTGCGAAGTCCTCGAGGCCAGCGCATGGCATCAGCCATTGTTTCACCCTGACCCAATTCCCCACTCTACGCGCTCCGTCACTGCAGGGTCCAAAGAGCGCCCACTGTTGTATATGCAAGTTACTGCCATGACCTAAGGTATGTATGTCATTGTAAGCTCCCTCAGACACCCTTGGAACCGTTGACCTGTAGGTTTTGAATATCCGGGCGGAAAGCAAATGCAAGTCAAATCAAGACGCGACAATGGGACGCTCGGTCACGACACTCACGATTGGAATCGGTAACACAGTAGCCTATTATCAATACTTTGAGCGCTCATCTCAGCCTTGAATTAGAACTAACGGTGCACCCGGAATCCCGAAAAAATAACGTCACAAGCATTCCGAAAGTCCCAGTTAAACCCACTGCAGAGTGTAAGCAAGCTCATGACACTTCCTATGCCGAGTATACCGGGTTGACCTGTGCCAGTTGATCAATCGCGACTTGTTGTCCCGAACAAGATCAGAAATGTGGGCGCGTTTTGGTTTTTGGTTCGGTATAAAGCTGCCATGTGAGAGAAGTTTCAATTATTCCCTCCTTTCTCTTGCTTATCCCTATCCTTCGTTGGGAGCACTGCATGTCTTTCCCAAAAGCGCTATTCGCGACTTGGGCAATTGCGTCTAGTTGGACGGCTGTAGTTGCAGATAACGTTGCTCACAGTTCGTCAACCTCAGACCAAGTCAGAATACTGGCAACCAACGGGACGCTGCACGTTTACAACAAATACATCTCGCCAGATGGGTTCAATCGTTCGTAGGTGGCCATTTCCAGAGTTTGGGTCAACGACGTTAATTCGGCACCCGTTCTACCTGCCAAGTGCAATCGTGGTGAATGGCGTACATCCGTCTCCTTTGATCAAAGCAAAGCAGGTAATTGACTTGTTCATCAATCTTCCATGCCGTTTTCTGGTACCAAGCTCATCAAATTTGGATTGACAGGGAGGTACGTTCAGCTTGAACCTCGTAAACGAGATGAAGGACCCAACGATGCTGAGGAGCACGAGCGTAGTACGTAGCATCGTCGTCCACCACCCAGACCCAGAGATGTGCTGATAAGGTCCTGTCGAGCTTAGCATTGGCACGGGCTCTTCCAGCATGGGGCGGCTTGGGCGGACGGTTCTGAGAGCATTACTCAGTGCCCCGTATCACCTGGGCGAGAGTTTCTCTACCACTTCCCAACGGGTTACCACCCAGGAACCTTTTGGTATCACTCACATTTCGGTGAGTGCCAATGACGCGCAGAACATTTGGCTGTTCACAAGTCTCACCTCTCGTCTGCTTCTTGCCTGTGAATATCTTAGGTACGCAGTACTGCGATGGTTTGAGAGGTCCTTTGGTGGTCTACGACGACAACGACCCATACAAAGACTGGTACGATGGTACGTTAAGTCTTCTCACAGAGGTGGACACCGCAACTAAGCTCGCCTGATTTTAACCCATAGTCGACGATGGTAAGTCGAAATACGATATGTAAATAACATAACCAGCTCACTTACTCCGATCAGAACATACCATCATTACGCTCGTAGACTGGTACCACACCCCGGCACCTTCTATTGTGCCGCCAGCCTTCGCCGACTCGACTTTAATTAACGGCAAGGGGCGAGCGCCCGGCGGTCCCAATACCGAACTTGCTGTTGTTAATGTCAAGCAGGGCAAGCGCTACCGCTTCCGACTCCTTTCCTTGGCTTGCGAATCCAACTTTCAGTTCTCAATTGACGGTCATAGGCTCAAGGTTATTGAAGCAGATGGACACTTGACTGAGCCACTTTATGTGGATAGACTTCAAATATTTGCAGGCATGTTTCTCCTAGTTCTACTTCAATGTCAATGTTAACAATTTCTTAGGCCAGAGGTATTCCTTTATCCTCAAGGCTAATCAGCCAATTGGCAACTATTGGATTCGGGCTTTGCCAAACTTTGGAAACAATGGGTTGACGGAAGGGTTGACGGAAGGCTTCAAGGATGGGATCAATTCTGCAATCCTTCGGTATGCGGCTGCGCCAGAGATTGAGCCGTTGGCGCTCCCAGTATCACCTTTCGTTGGGAAGCAGCTTCTCGAATCAGAGTTGCACGCGCTTCACAGCGCTAAGTCTCCCGGCCTTGCCCATCCTGGAGGAGCCGACATCAATATCAGGCTTGACCTTGGGATTAACATGGAAGCTATGCCCCCGCATTACACCGTCAACAACGGGACCTTTGAGCCTCCCAGCGTTCCGATTCTTCTGCAAATCATGAGTGGCGCGAGGAATGCGGCAGACATCCTTCCAAAGGGCGGATTCATTCCCCTCGAACGGAACAAGATTGTTGAGCTCACTGTCCCTGGAGGCGTGGTTGGTGGACCGGTACGTTACCCTACCGTTTTTAACAGCTGCATACTCATTGACATGCGTGTGCTCCCAGCATCCTTTCCATCTTCACGGGGTTTGTATGTTTCCATTGCGCCTGGACTCGAGTCTCATATATTTCTTTAGCATGCTTTCAGTGTCGTGAAGAGCGCGGGTAGCAGTACATACAACTTTGAGAACCCCGTCAGGCGCGACGTTGTTAACTCTGGTGAAGAAGGCGAGGAGACCGTCATTCGTTTCGTAACCGACAACCCAGGGCCTTGGATCTTCCATTGGTATGATTTAGGTATCCCTTGCCAAAGCCCACAAATTCACATAAATCTTCGTTCAGTCACGTTGAACTCCATCTTCGAATGTGTGTCACCAGCCGCCTCGATCTGTTATGCAATACTAATCTTGTGGGTTCTCTGTAGGGGCCTTGCCGTCGTTTTCGCAGAAGATATGGATAGCATTGCTCATCAAAATGCCTCTATTCCAGGTATGTACTATCCGGAAGGAATTTACCACAGGTGACTAAACATGGCATTTCGATGTACACAGCTCAATGGCACAACCTCTGCCCTATCTACAACTCACTTTCCCCGGAGGAGACTTTCGTCCAGCTCATCCCACCTCCCGCTGCGCCAGCCGAGCCTGCTCCGAGCTCTGTCGTCGAGCCCACTGCTGAGCCTTCGGCGACCGGCACACAGTAGGTCTTGAGCGGGTGCCATATTCGACTTCCACGCCACCCTCAATAGAGCGGTGAGCTAGTATTTATTATTTCACCTCAATTAATAACTATTACTCGTGAATTATTTTACTGTCCTTACTCTGTGCTTTGCCGATAGGCGCTGGTGAATCGGATTCTTTTTATGCTTGGCCGCCGGCATCCGCTGCCTTTGAAATATTTCGTTTCCGCGGGTCTGGCATGCCAGCCATGGCAGAATTCTGTTTGTGGTTGATCATCAACCATGATGTTCCCTTTCCGTTCAAATCTCCATAGTTCTGGCGTGCTCTTGCTGCGCGTGCGTCAATCCAGAGTCCAAACAAAGAAAGCCTTACAAAGGACCTCTTCGACTGCTGCTTAGTATGTTTTTCTCTAAAAGAGGATTCAATGATCCACGCTGACAGCACTGTATTTATAGATCCCAATTAAGTAGAACGTGTGGGGCATCGATGACGACATACGACTCCTCGTTCCTGTACGAAACCAAGTATTCCAGCGACCATGGTTTGAAGCCGGTTTCCATCTCCTACAGCATCGACCATCCGATTCCCTCTGCTCGCAAGCAAGCTAAAAATGCCGCTGTCCAAGCAAGCTTCAGGCTTTCACAACGTGATCTCTCTCGTCTCATGAGTGGCGCCTAATTTTCTGATGCAAGTTCTATAGCGGAGCTTGACGCTACCGTCGTCATCTGAATCTCACGCATCGTCGGCCTCAGTCACTCATGCAATCCAACTCGGCACCATTTATTCGGTTCGCGAAGAGAACGCCTCAAAGTCAACCACAAATCTGGATCTACAGGCAGCGTTCTCTTCGCTTCCTAGCATTTCGCCATCGCGGGATCTAATCTTGGAGCTGGAGTACGTCAAACGCATGCACCAAGAAGATAAGGACTTCTATACCCGCGAGGTTGGACACTTGCGTCGGCTCCTGCTCGACTGTGAGCAGGCTCTACGGGACCAGAAGGACGGTTATAGACAACAGAGCATGTTTCTTGAGAAGGTAGTCAGGGCTAAGGAGGCAGCGGTTGCAGAAAGAAACGATCTTCGGGAACATCGCAAGCGACTTTCGACGGAGCTGGATGCGAAACGGAGGGAGTTCTCTGATGCGATGGACGTTCTGGAGGCGACACAGACAGAGTTGGATGGGCGACTGAAGCAGCCTTCCGATGGTGGGGAGTCTCGAACTATTTCGGATTTGCAGGCCCCCATGGTGGAGGGGTATAGTGCTCTCCCTGGGAGGGCAGCTGCGCTTAGAGAGCAATTGGTGGAGAGTGAGGAAAGGTTCCAGGCAGCATGCTTTGCTTGGTCTCGGGAAAGTAAACATCAACGTAGACTCAGCAACACGTCGACACGAGAGGTCAACAATCAGCTGAAGCGACAAGAAGAAACAATGAGGCAACTCTTGACGGATAACGAGGGTTTGGCTGCACAGGTGGCCTCCATGAACGATCGATTGACGTACGCTACCAAGGAGCTCCACGAGAAAGAGAGGGAGCTACGGGCTTCAAGAATCCTCCCACTAATTCAAGCCCAGGCTTCATTCGACGATGCAATCGCAACCGTCCAGGCTCTCAACGCGAAGATCTCGGAAACTGCGGCGAGGATCGCTGCGGCTGTCCAACCATATCGATATCGGTCGACAAACACCACCAGCTCTGATGGGGTCCGGTGGCTTGGAGTTCCTCTCATCTCTGTGTTACCAACTCTGCTCCCTAATGTCGAAGTTCATGCACCTACCATCGTACATCCCCGGTCACATGTGATACACCAAGTATATTTTCGTGCAATGCTCGCTAATTGGTGTGCATATGGGGTATCTGCGTGGACTTTGGTAGAGGGTGGCGGCCAAAAGAACGGGGATCTTTTGTCGACCATCTACCGGAAGCTTAGGACTGTTGGCAAGTACCCTCGTTCTGCTTACTGTACCTGTTACCGAGGCTAACTGTATATCACTATAGAGGACCCGTTGGTAGTAGCGAGATGGAGAGCCCTGTCCCGAAGTCAACTCACGATCTCAAGAGCGAGTTGGATGGACAGTTTGACCTCGGCGCTGAACAGCGTTTTGGGAGCGCTTGGCTTAATCTACGGAGAACCAGAAGCCAGTCTTATTCCTCTTTTGGATCCATTTTTAACTGCCGTTCGCGATACTCGTCGAATACTCGGCGAACTTGTGGTTCAAATGGAATTGGATGTCGCCGTCGTGCAACCAGGTTCTCGTTTCAACGGACAGACAATGCGTGATCGAGTCCATCTCCCTTCTCAGGACATTGCATCACGTTCGAGTGCGACGGCGTGCAGCTCAGAGGAGAGCGATGATTTGGTAGTTGCGACCTTGAAGCTTGGTCTAACAAAGACTTCGGGCCAAGGACAAGAGTTTGTGATTTTACCAACTGTTCTGCGAAGGAATACCCTGCTTTCGGGTTATTTTCCCTTGCAGTCATGAACCGACAGTTGAACGACCCGCACATTGTTTCCCGCATGCTTAATATTCTGACCCATTTTATCACGTAATTAGTTGTAGCTGACAGTATTAGTCCACAAGAAGCAATTTTCTAAATCATATTGCATTCTACATCGTCCTCAGCCTCCTAGCTAAAGTATCCGCCTGAAGCATATCCTGAAACTTATTTTCCACAGCTCGCCTGGCGTCGAAGGCTCCGCGACCTCCTGCTAGCTCACGCAGCTGATAAATGCGAATTGTAATCTCCATGCTCAGGAGGTTACCCTCATGGACATCGGGTCCAGTGTTTCGTTGAACGAGATCGATGCAACCTTCTTTAAACCACTCTTTCTGACCGTACTCCCTTCCCAGCATGATCTTTGAGACTGGCTTGTTGTTGAGGAGAGGTGTGACGGAATCGATGGCGAAAGCGCGGATATCGTCCAGACCCCACATATCGCAGAGTTTGAGGATGGCCTCCCACTCGATGAGGCTGATCAGCTCATACCTCACCGGGATGTCCCTAAAGCAGCATCAGAATGTTGTCTGGATTAGGTGAAAAGTAAGATAAGATTCACTTACAGCGGATGTACCAATTTCATCAGTGCACGAAAATCGCTCTCTGTCACATCATGTTTTTCCGCCAAGTTGATTGGTGTATCTTCTGATGATTCATCGAGGTCTATATTCAGCCGCTTTGCACGAGCGAGGTGATATTTGGGTACTAAGAATATCGTATCTTCCACCTATCAGCGGCAAGAGCCCTGATATGTTAGCCAGATTCAACTGACGCGTCTCAGGGGTACTCACTTTAATGAATACTGGCTCAAGGAAGTAGACATCATCCCTGGCAGAGATGTACTTGGAAAAGCTCGCTTGGGTGGTTGCAAAACCACTGTCCGGCATTTGGTGAATGGCTGTGGTAAGAGACAGGAGGGCCGGAGGCAAGGCCAGTCGTGATGTAGCCTTGCGATCGTCTACTACTTAAATCAGTATAACATTCTCAGCGCTTATTTCCATGCTGCCTTTGAATTCAAAAAGCTTGCTATTCAACACACGTACTTTCTATCAAAGGGATACTTGCATCTCATTCTACAGTAGAAGCCTCGCCAATGGTCGAGTAGTCTTGTAGGGTAACGGAAATCTTTATTCCTAAAATGGTCCGCCAGGCAACCGCGACTTTGTCGGCTTCCACCATCACTGCTCCCTTCTTCCACCCATCGTCCTGCGGCATTGTGGCTATTCATTCTCCCTTGAGACTGGTCATCACACAATGTCCCCTGCGAGTGATCCTGAACAGGTGACCATCCCGAAACAAGCTTGGGAATCGATCTTGGAGCAATTATCCAATGTCACCAAGAAGAACGAAGAACTCTCCGGGAAAGTCGCAGAGATGAAGGCGACGATCGACAGAATCACCGACAAAGAAGCTAATAAAGACTTGCTCAAGTGTCAGCCACGACATGCTACTGGAAATCATGCTCCAGCAAAACAAGGTTCTCCCAGTGGCAGCGGGACAGTGCCAGGTCATCAACTTGCGGCGACCAAGCATGAAGACTTGAAGGCTCCTTCACGCTCGAGCATCAAACCGGAGGTAATACTCTTAGAATGTGCTGCGCACAGTCTTACTCACCCAATGGTTAATAGAGCAAACACGGTATTTCAGCTCGGCTCGGCTCACCAAGTGGAATACGAGCCTCGGATCGAATTCGCAAACCCCCAAGGCGGATTCCAGAGATCTTGACAGAGGCTCCGAAGAATGGCATAAAGAAACGGGAACGTGAAACTCTTTCGCCTTGCGCATCCAGGGAAGATGAAGCACCAGAGCAGCCGGCAAAGAAAAAGCTAAATACTGGAGTTGCGATGCTTTCTTTGCAGGGGTCGCCAAAGTCTAAACTCGAAGTCAAACCTAGAGGAGAGGTGCGCAATTTGCAGTCTTTGAGAACTTACCCATAAATAAAAAGGCTTCCAGGTACCTCCTGATAAGATTGAAGAAGGCGCATTGAACCTGAAGAAAGAAACTGTCCACCAATATCTAGAAGGCGTGCCTTCACATGTGATACAGTCCCCTTCCGAGCTTTGTCTCTCGCGGCACATGCTGAACAAGTCCTATCGGTGTATCACTCAGGGCCTGCTGTGGGAGAAGGGACCGCACAAATTTCTGTTCCCTACATACAACGTCAACCCTTTAATGCCAACTGCACCCGGAGAGCCAGGTCTGATGCTTTCGGCTCGGACTGAAACGACTCGAGATACCTGGACGTTGTTCATCAAGTTGATCAACCATTCAAAAGCTAGATGGAATTACGCCGGTGAATATCGAGGAGAGACGGTCGGGGCGTTGACTCCAGAAGAGTTTGCTGAGCAACCGATAGAGGTACGTGCACACTCTAGCATACTCCCATTTTCTGACCGATCCTCAGGTCAAGCGGACTTGGGGTGAGAAGATAGCATACAGCAAGGGTATCAAGCCATATGTTGCCATGCGTGCTCGAATTACATTGCGGAAGCTTGGAAAGGAATTGAACGACGAAGAACTCAGATTGGCAGTTGAAGATATCTCAAAAACCCCAAAGGCATCCAGCAAGATATCGATCTACGACGCTATTCAAGCATTTGAGTCTGGTGAGGAGGTGAGCTTCTGGCGGCTGTTTATTATCAGAAATGCAAGAAATGTTGACATTTTCACAAAGTCAATTCCCATTGTCCGCATGACCTGTGTAGGCTACAGGACCGACTTTGCCAATGAGCTAGCCCACAAACTGAGGGTCTTTGAGCGAGGGTCGGCCGATGACAGTACTACTGGAAAAAGGAAGAGAACTTCTAATTGACAAGTACTTTAGCGACCGGACCGGCGAATCCATGAGGGTTGTAAACAGGACCTTGTCACCGATTTGAATAAGTTGGTGGGCTGAGAACGGAACCTCCACGCAACTGTAAAATACATTTTGGTGCCTTACATTGAACATTCTCTGGGAGAGTTGATTTTTCAGCCAACCGGCGGGTGTAGATGTGCCGCCTTGCTATCCCTCACAGGGCGCATGGTGTAGTTGGTTATCACGCCCGCTTAGCATTAAGCTGATTGCGGGCGGTGCTGGGTTCAATTCCCAGTGTGTCCAACGTTTTGCCATTCGCGCTGGCGAGTCGATGTCATGGTCGCGCCATGACGCCCCCATGACGACATTTTGGCTCCTGACCACTACTACCTTCTCTGTTACCATCGCTCGACCGATACCACGGGAACCAGCAGATACCCGGACTGCAAGCACGCTATACTACCAGCGCAAAGAACGATTGATAGCTGACAGGCGCTGTGAACGCGTTGCCCACGTTGTTCACGTCGAGTTGTCCTCCATATGACAGTAGCTTCCTCAAATTAAAGACAGGCCAACGACGCGAGGCACCTAGGCTATAACAAAGTGGAAAAGCTCACAACGGGGCAACAACCGTGAAAATGACCATCGAAGACAAAATTCGCAGCGTCCTGGGCTACAGGACGCTCCCGACGACGACGTTACTCGTGCTGATTTATGCCATCGCATTGACCGCCGTGTTTTCCACAAGCGGCCTTGGAAGTGTTCCGCACGCTAGCAGCAAGAAACTGAGGGGGTTCGATTTGAGGAAAGCTAGAAGGGACCTTGAACATGTACGTTGCTCGGCTGTGCATCCTCGTTCTTCTAATGGTCCATCCCATGTTAGATTGCTGGACGCCCTCATCCTTACAACTCTCATGCGAACGACGATGTGCGAAAGTATATCTTGAATCGCTTGGACGACATAGCTTGGGGACGAGACCACATCCACCTCGATGACGATTTGCGGAGTAACGGATCTTGGGCATCCACCAATTATGGCGTGTATTTCGAAGGGACCAACCTATTGCTGAAGATCGACGGGACGGACACGGACTTGATGCAGGGCGACAGCAATGGAGTCTTGTTCTCGGCACACTACGACTCGGTCTCTACTGCGCCAGGGGCTACGGATGATGGAATGGGGGTCACGACGCTCCTCCAATTGGCAGAGTACTTTGCTCAGAACCGACCGAAGAGGACTGCCATTTTCAACATCAATAACGGAGAGGAGGATTGGCTGAATGGAGCTCACGCGTGAGTTGGCCTTGCTGTTGACCTTGTGGTACCAATTTTGCTTACGCTGCTCGACGTACAATCAGGTTTATGCAGCATTCATGGTCCAACTTGACATCCACGTTTTTAAACTTGGAGGGCGCGGCTGCGGGCGGACAACCTATTCTCTTTCGTGCAACATCATTACTTCCTCTCAAGGCATATGACGACGTTCCCCATCAGCTTCGTGTTCGCCACCCTCATGCGAATGTTCTTTCGTCGGACGCCTTCGCACGAGGCGTCATAAAGTCTGGAACGGACTACTCGGTGTACACCGGTAATGACAGGCATGGCCCTGGTAGGTAATCTCAACTCTCATTTCACGGATTAGCGTGTTGAACGTGTGAACAGCTGCTGCAAGCGGTCTCATCATGGAAGGGCTTGACGTCGCATTCTACAAGGGAAGGAGTCGTTACCACACGAAATGGGATGGCCCTGCGTACACCGAAGGCGGGGACAAAAGTCTTTGGTCAATGATAGATGTCGCTAGAGGCGTTGGGGTAGGACTTCTTAACCCTAAAGGGTCGACCACCAACGCTGACAGTAAGCCCGGGGTGTACCTGGACCGTGAGTCGCATTCCCCGTCATATCCGTACGACCACTAATAACAATCAACAGTGTTCAGATCAACCTTGGTCTACTTTTCGTTGAAGAGTGTACTTGTGTTCAACATCATCATCCTAATCGTCGGACCTATAGTTCTGGCGTTGCTGTGGGCTGTCAGTGCTGTTATTCATCAGCGGTCAACTCCTCCGCCACCGCCGCCAAAACCCCGTGTACCTCATTCTTCGTTCAGCCCAAGTGCAAGTGCAAGTCATCATAACGCCTCTGGACGACCACCAGCGCGTGCATTCGGATCCAGCGACGCTGTCCCCCCTGCCTCCCCAACCCTTCTTTCTCGCATTCAAAGTCTGTCTGCAAAGAACATCTTGCTCAGCATCTGGAAGCAGGCAAGCTTCTGGATAGCATTGATCGTTACGGTCCTGCTTCAAGGCTTGCTCGTTTGGGGCTACGTTGCCCTCAACCCCTTTGTGAGTCGCCAGACGGACCTTTTCGTTCACGTGTGATGACAGGCGTTGTTTAGACAATTCACTCGCGTCCATATCTCGTCCTTCTCTCATTCTTCTCCCTCGCCTACCTCTCGGTTACCCTGATCCTCAGGGCAGCCTTTCCCCCAGCTATCGTCAAGCACACCACGGAAGTGCGCGAAAAGGAGAAGACCACGATATTGCTTCACCTTCATCTGCTCACATGGGTGGCATTGCTCCTGGGAACCATAGTCATCGGCAAGGCCCAAATCGGCGGGGTGTATACTCTTACTGTGTGGTACATCGGTGTATGGGGAGCGAGTGTAGCCGGGACCCTACAAGCCGTTCTGACCACCACCAAGACCGACAAGGGGAAGAAGCGGGCCCGTCGTTCGAGTTCTGCGTCGTCCTCTGACAGCAGCAGCAGCAGCAGTGACTCCGAAGATGAGCCCACACCTACGGTACCGAACAGCGAAAGATCCCCGCTGCTTGGTAATCGTGGTAACGGCTCAACCAACAACAGGAGCAAGGCAAAAGACGGGGATGAGGGTGGTGCCATCGGGTGGTGGATCGTCCAAATCCTCCTTACAGTACCGGGAGTGGTTCTTCTTGTTGGCCAGATCGGCGTCCTGCTTCTTGACGCTATGAGCCAGACACTTAGTGATGGTAGCAGTGCATGGACAGGTGAGGCCTGTTACGTTTTTCATCTTCCTCAGAATGTTGTTCTCACTGTAGATCACTTTAGTATACGCATCAACATCTGCCATCGCAGTTCTTTTGGCCCTCCCCCTTGCACCATTCAGCCCCAAACTTCACCGCGGCCTCACCATTGTTGCTTTGATTACATTCATCGCTGCTACCGCATTCTTGTTCCTTGTATTCCCGTTCACCAGTGCCGATCCCCTCAAAGTCTTCTTCCAACAACGGATCACACTAGACCACGGCGACGTATTCGTGACAGGCCTTGGTTCTGGACGCATTCCCGGAGATGTCGCGCTTTCCGCGTCGAACTCGGACCCCAAGATCGTGACTCAAATCACAGGGACAGCGGCGTATCTCAAGCAGGTTATCTCGTACCTTCCGTCTTCCAGGGAGGAAAACCTCGAGTGCACTCCGAACAAGCTCAGGCCCGGGCTCTTGACCTGCGAATGGGAGAGCAAACCCCTGTCACCCTACTCTGGAGGCCGTGATCCTTGGTATGCCCTGAACGAGAACACCACGAGCACAGATGTAGGCAGCAACGCCTCCTGGCTCAAAGCCGACCTCACTCGTACAGGATGGACATCAGCCAGAATCGTCCTCCAGGGCCGGAACACCAGGAACTGTCGCATCTACTTTGACCCTCCCAAAAAGTCTGGTGTCAAGGTGGTTAGATATGTGGTTGAAGGTGGATCCAAAGGCATGCAATCCGGATACCCTGTCGACCAGACCAATGGGCTGAAGGAGATCAGGCTGTGGAGCCGAACCTGGGACAGGGTGTGGGAGGTCGATGTCGACTGGGAAACGCCGTTGGAAACCGGGGATGAGGAGGGGCAGTTATCGGGGAGTATTGCGTGTGAGTGGGCGGAATATCAGAGTGGGATGGTAGATAATGGGTCTTTGGCGTCGGACAAGCAGGCAAGGATACCCGCTCTTGAGGAAGCGTTGTCGTTCTTGCCAGAATGGGCTGTGGTGACGAAAGCTGCTGATGGGTTGGTGGAAGCCTCTGTGCCATTCACCCTCTGAACGGATTGTGTTTATATGAGACTTGGGGACCCTTTTCTCTTTGCTGACGTTTCCACTGTTTTAGTTATTGCTGTGCCTCTGCTTTTTGTTTGTACTCTATTATGACTATCTGTAAATGAATGAATTTCCGGTTGACGCAAAATGAAAACATGTATCATAAGTATTAAAGTACACGGTAAAGGGATAGGTAACCTTGAAGCAGAAGCTGGTATCAGGTAAAAACTATACCAGTTGGACACATCCGGAATTGAACCGGAGACCACTCGCATATTACAATTAATGCAAAGCGAGCGTGATAACCAACTACACCATGTGCCCGTGAAGGTCGAACGTTCCTGTCGTCGAACGGCCGTCAACGCTTCTGGATGATACTTTGCGGTATCAAAGGCTTCTGCTCTCTTGTTATAACGGATACTTTGATAGAATGTCGATGGACGCAGTGTTGGTGGACCCTCCTAAACAAATGCTTGGCGTCGGGACCGACGCGTCGGCAATCGGCGACCTTGTCAATCATCGGGCGCATGGTGTAGTTGGTTATCACGCCCGCTTAGCATTAAGCTGATTGCGGGCGGTGCTGGGTTCAATTCCCAGTGTGTCCATCTTTTTTCCTCCAGAACATCAAAGGAAACGTTTAAATGAAATGCGCAGCTAGCCACTCGTAACTGCTATATCAAAGTTTGAAGCAAGGCACCTGTTTTTTTTAAACAATAATCATAACATTGTTTTACAAATGGTGGTATTCTCAATCGTCATTTAACTGGGGAAGATACGGCCAGGCTTCCTGGTCCAGAGGAGGGTTCCATCTACGATGTACATCTCCCCAAGCACCGCGACACAGGTCCCACACCGAATAAGCCGAAAACATCTTGTAACCTCCAGAACGACTAACGTATACCGGCCGTACCTGAGCTCTCCAAAATATGGTCTTCGTCGTCAGAAAGCAATCCTTACTAGGATGCTCGCAAGCAGGAGAGTGGTGAAAATCCACCTCTACATCCCGTTCTTCCCCTTCTAGATTGTCACTATCCACGTGGTATCTATTCTCCTCAGGCAAATGCAGGGGTATACAGTCCTCCTGGTACTGCGGGTCCTTCACAGGGAGTATGAAAAAGACTCCGCGGTCGATAATGGTGCTGCGCGAAACCAAGCTGACCATCTCCAATGTCGGACGATGGACAACAAAGTTCGTGACGTCCAAGTGCTGGTCGTCGAACAGCCCGTATTGTTTGGCGGTCCCATCCCGCACTTTACCCCCATATGGACTGATCCACGAGCGAGGTCGAAACGAGAACGGATTGACTTCCTTCTCCTGCCCCTTCATCCAAGGCCAGTCCCAATTGTCGTCAATCTCTACTTCCCCGACCTGCTCCCTCTCCCTGATCTTCTGCTCCCTCTTCTGCTCCAAATCCGCGAGTGTTTCAAAGTCCTCTATAGAACAAGGCGAATAATCCTCCATCATATGGAAGTTCAACCCAAGGTACTTGAGTGACGTGAATTCAGACAGGGCAGGGGCATATACCGATGGTGGTTGAGGCCACCGTACGCCAAAACTGCTTTTATCCTCTCCCGCGTGTAGATCGATAGACAGGGCCTTGAGATCAGGCAGCCTCCGCGCGATCCATCGAAATAAGCTCGCATCCCGCACTGCATCCCGCCCCAAGCCACTGATTACAAGCACTTCAAGTGTCTTGCGCGCCCCTAGTTCGATACCTCTCACCAAAGCAATCCAAATATCAAGCGTAGCCGGCTCGCGGGTGAGGATTCTGAGGTGGGTCAGCTTGAGGGCCCCAACTGGGTTGGCTGCTGGGGGTTGGGCGGCGGTTAACACGAGGTACTGGCCTAAATGCATCAACGCTTGTGAGGTGAGGCAGTTCAGAGCCAGGTGCTCGACTGAATGGAAGAACTTGAACCGGAGGAGAACCGATAGAGGGGGGAGTTCCAAGGCGTCGTGCTGTAAATTCGACATGTCGTAAAACCCTCCAGCAAATAGATTTCGAACGTGAGGGAATATGCAGAGGATGTACCAAGTGCTCCATGTATGGGTGTCACTGATTTCTCTGGCCGAGAACATGCGAAGGTTGAGATTGGATGCGCGAGAAGAAGTTAGGGAGTGTGTTCCCTGCTCCAGAATGGCAACAACATCGTCCGGTATTGGGCAGTCGTTTAATTGAAGCCTTTCAAGGTGAACCAGGTCACAGATTGCTTCAAGGCTCGACATTGTGAGCGTTTGTGAGTGGATTGAGAGCGCCGTGAGGTTTGAGCATGCCCCAAGAACTCGAGTGAACTTGCTTCCAATCGAAGATAGCGTGCTTTGTACTTCTGAAATAAACTCCGAAGGCCACTCTAGCCGGAGTGCTGTGTCGACAACAGTGGATGAGAAACTGAGACTTTGAGCGGCTGATGAGAGATCGGGGCGCTCCAGAATTAGGTTTGCGTAGTTGATGAATTCTTTGTGTAATGACCCGATAAGAGTCCGAAGGCGCGTCCTGCCATGTTCTTCGTTGGTTGAGTAGTGCTCGTAATCCATATAGACCTTGTCGGGCAAATGCACAGCAAATTTGCGGGTCTAGAACGAGTGAGTCGTCGAAGAGGATGTCAATTTGGATTGTGGCGTACATTATTGATATATCTTTGGGAAATCGAGTGGAAATTGCGACAGGCCAAGGATAAGCGCCTGGCGTCGCTCAAGTCGCAATGAGAGAATATGCAGTCGAGCAGCTCGGAAGGAAGATCTGTCAGGCATAGTTCCTGGATCTTTCCTACCCCTTTTGCTTGCACAAACTCTGCCATGTTTTCGCCTAGTTGCTTGAATTTAGCAGCAAGTTCGCTTTTGAGGTTGGTAAAATACGTACGTATCCCCTCTAAAACATATTCTAAAGAAAAAACTGGGATCTTCCACTTTTCCCTGAACTCGTAGACTTTCTTGGTTTTGATGGCATCGTCGTGGTTGGAAATTTCGGCGTTGACTGGATTTAACGCTGAAAAATCGAGCGTGAGCTCATGGAGTTGTTGAATATACTCGCTCCAGCGCTGCAAATGTTTTCATGCGGGACTCTGCATTGATTTATAGACACCGTACCGGAGCATGGCGACCGCTCAAGTCAAGATTGCCCTTAAGACGTATTCCTTTGATTTAGCATGACTGACTCTATTTCAGGTTGAAAACTCACCGTTACAAACCCATTGAGCGTGCGCAAAAGCCTGGTAAGTTGCCAATGCCTGATGAATGTCAGATAGTTAAGCTCGGTCTTCCACCTCTCACGCCGATCACATCCGTCTGGATGCTCTTTGTCCCAGTTGTAAGTGAACCTGGCGTGGTCCGATCTAGCAATATCTTCTTCGTTTCCATACAGCAATAGGAATGGACCACTAGATATACCCCAGACTTTCGGCTCCGTTCCATCCAGCTGAAGAAACCTCTCCCGGTCGTATTCGTCCAAAGAATTGACGTCCAGTGTTGGATCGCCTAATCGCCGTGCATCGCCTGGAGCATCTGGGTCCATAGGGCTGCCTGTTTGTCAGTCGAGCTGAAACTTATCAGATTGGTGGGATTAAAAGAAAGCCCGAGGCCTGAACGCGTGAACGTAGACTCGTAATTTGAACGGCAACTTGGATTGTTCTGTTGTGATGTCTTTATTAGCGGCCACGTGGCTCTCTCGACTATGCGAAGCATCAGAGAGGCAATATAAAACTGATATCAGGTGTGCCAAAACGACTGCCTTTGTGAGCAAATGACTCAATGGGAGGGGGCTTTAATACAAGCCAGATACTTGTATTGCCTGGCTTGAATGTTGGACTCTTGAAAAAGTCAACGAGTCACCATGCTGGCAACATTTGACGCATCATGGTCCTCCAGCGGAGACAACCTCTAGACAAGTGTCAGCGAAAACAATTTTCCAGTCGATTGCAACAGTGCTCACTGTATTGTTAGCATCATGAATAGAATCCTTGATCCTGACAAAATTGAAGTCTCTACTCTATATGGGTCTTGCTCTGGCCTTCCACCGTAACCTAGTGCGGGTTGTTGTCTCTTGTCTCGTTTACTGCTCCTTTAGCCAGCTTCTCTCAAGCCGTCCTTGTTGTCGTCGACGTCGAAGAAGGCTATCGAAGGGGGTTCAGTATCGTGATCATTGTTCTCCAAATGAAGACAAAGCGGACGGTCGTGGGCGCTGTTGGGTCGGGGCAGTCATTGTTTGGTGTGGCGGTGGTTCAAGTTGGAAATTTGTAATCGACGCGTCGCGTTCGAACCAAAGTACTGGTTCCCCTCCTACTCCCACCTGCTCCAGCTCTTTCCCTCATTTCTGGCCCTTGTCGTGCCACTGTTATGCCATTTATTTTCCAATATCTGCTTTGTTGATAAAGCCCTCCATTTCTCGCCTTTTCCCCTACTTTCCCCTGCAAAACTATGTCTGGGATGAAGAATTCGCCGTTTGGCAAACGACTACGAGCATCGCACGTCGAAGAGGACGATGGCTCGCCCAAGAAGAACCGCAAGAGGGCAAATCCAACGTTTGGTGTCGGTCCTGCGGACCCATCGAGCTCAACGCCATCGTTAGACTCTAGGGTGGCGACCGGCAGCGACAGCACATTTGGATCATCGCACACACCCAGGCGTCAGGATTATGGCGACAGATTTGTGCCCTCAAGAGATGCAGGAGACATGCGGACATCGTACCATCTTTTGGAAGAGGGTGGCCCATCCACGCCATCCAAAACTAGGATAATACCGACCGAGTCCGACGCTCTCAAGGGTAAGTGGCCACAATGTTGATTTTACTGCAATACTGAGTCATTTCTGTAGAGCAAGCGAATACGATGTTTACATCGATATTGCAGACAGAAGTGACCCCACCTTCTCCTAGGCGGCAAATGTCCCCAATCCGCTCAGCCCTTCCACCCTCAACGCCTACCCGTCGCCGTTTATTCACCTACAGCACCGCCGGCTCAAATCCAGCCACACCGAGCAGACGAATGGACGACCCTGTTGATGAGGCCTACGCCATGAGCCCAGTGCGGGCGGAGAGCCGCCGACTACTGGAAAGTCCCAGAAGACAGCTCCGCAGTGTATGTAAGACGCCATATCGGGTTCTCGACGCCCCGGAACTTGCAGACGACTTCTATCTCAACCTCGTCGACTGGTCGAGCACCAACGTGCTGGGAGTGGGGTTGGGGTCATGCGTGTACCTATGGCAGGCACAAAACGCGAATGTCAACAAGTTATGCGACCTCAGTGACCAACACGACTCAATAAGCTCGCTTTCATGGGTCCAAAAGGGCAGTACACTCGCCGTCGGCACGCTATCAGGCCAATTAAAGATCTACGATGCCAACACTCTCACCGTCACACGAACTTACCAGCAAGCGCATACACAGCGGATAGGTGCATTGGCCTGGAACTCACATATCCTGTCATCGGGATCGAGGGACCGGACAGTGCACCATCGCGACGTACGGGAACCTGGAGAACGACCGTTCAAGCGGTGCACAGGCCACCGGCAGGAGGTCTGTGGGTTGAAATGGAGCGGCGATGGGAGCGCGTCTTCGGCAAACCTGGCAAGCGGGGGAAACGACAACAAAGTCTGTATATGGGATCTCCGGGGGTCTAAAAGGGCTCCTCGGCCTGGTGCATCGAGCAGTGCGGGATTGGCGGTAGGAGAGGAACCAGGGGACACGCCGGTTTGGAAATTCCATGAACATACCGCTGCCGTCAAGGCTTTAGCCTGGGACCCCCACGTAACAGGCGTTCTAGCTACAGGAGGCGGTACGCAAGACAAGCACATTCGGTTTTGGAACGTTATCAACGGGACAATGACTTCCCAACTTGACACTGGCAGCCAGGTATGTTCAAAGTCTATGGAATGATTCAACGTCGGAACATTAATGAATACTGTTACCTAGGTCTGCAATCTTGTTTGGTCGACAACATCACATGAACTTGTGTCAACGCATGGATTCTCATCGACGACGGCGCAAAACCAAATTTGCATCTGGAAGTACCCTGCTCTGAGTATGGTGGCGTCGCTTACAGGACACACCAATCGTGTGCTATACCTTGCGATGAGCCCGGACGGGGAAACAATCGTGACGGGTGCAGGAGATGAAACTCTGCGGTTTTGGAACGCTTTCCCTAAGCGAGAGAGGCATCCTCGGGAGCGAGAAAGCAAGCTCGATTATGCCCATCAAATTCGCTAATCATCTCTCCCATCTGCGGGATCCGCATTCCCCAACACCGACAGCGAAGCAAACCTTCGCGCATACATAGACCCCGCCTACTCAGCCATTCACCCGAACGTTACCACCCAAACCAATTTTGCTTTGATATTATTTATCTCAATTGCATGAAATCATCTCTGGAACAATAAAGTCAATCAACGACACGCACGCACGCACACGAAAACGACATCATTCCTCTGCCCGTCACACATCAATGCATCCACTGTCCCCTCGAACGAAGCGTTTGGCACCCATTCTACACTAGCCAGGCCTATCCACCCAATTGTCGACCAACCGCAATGACGAGTACTACCCATATATGCTGCGATCACGTCGGCGCTTTCGCCATCTTTCATGATCTCTACTATGATTCTGATTCTGCTTGCACTATTCCCCGGACAAGACAGACGTCGCTGCTTATCTATCCCCACCTCTACGCCCTGCAACGACCTCAACATAACCTATACCAGTTTATGCGGTCTACGAACTGCATGCAAGCAGGCAATTCCCTCTGTTTGGCTCCATCTACGGCTTTGCCAAGACCACCAACTACCCCTATCCCATCTTACGCCCAATACGCCCAATACGCCCACCCCGCCTTGACCCACATTCTACACGCCTACGCAAGTATCCATGTATTTCAGCCTCGTTTTATCGATATGTACCCACTTTTCGCACTTACACTTTCCCGTTTATGCGGTTGTGCATCCTTCTCGTTCATGGATTTTTTCCCCTCTTCTCTTTCTAGCTTTGTTTCCTTGTGCCATGTCTGTCTCCTTCCGTTTCATCCTCTCTCGCCATTCCTCCTTGTCTACTCTTCTGTTTCCCTTTGTTCATCTCTCTCTCTCTCGGTTTGTAGCATGCACATAGTTTCATTTTCGATTTGCAATTCCACTTTATTTTTGTCTAGCGTATCCGACGACCTTTTTTGCTGTGTATACATACTGGGTTTCTATCTTCTTTGCCCTTTCCTTTGTTATTTTACGCCTGTTCCCTATGCCTCCCCCTCTCTCCGCACCACACCTCTTCATCGTCGACCGACATCCACCCGACCTTGCTGCCCTCCCCACCGAGAAGCTAAAGGGTAACGAACTGGATGAATCAAAGTACGCATCGCGGCATTGCATGTTGATATACCCTCGACATCGACATCGACATACTCAAGGGTTTTCGTTTCCTTCTTTCTTCCTCCTTTTTCCTCATTTTCGAACTTGTCATTCCAACGATTTCTCTTAGCCTTGTTCCACGCCAGTTAGAATCCACTTGCCCTACCACTATTGGTTTTATCTCACAAACTCATGATTCCACAATCTCATTTCTCGTTCTGTCCTAGCCTAGCGTCTCCCTTGTACACGATATAATGAAAATGAACTGATGGTTCTGATTCAGAATGAACCTTTAAGGCCACGATAGGTAAACGATAACGCTGGCTTCGCGGACTGTAAGGCAAACTTCAAGTCAGTGTGTGGCGGTATTTAAGCCATTCGAACGAACTGGAAAAAGAATGGACACACTGGGAATTGAACCCAGCACCGCCCGCAATCAGCGTAATGCTAAGCGGGCGTGATAACCAACTACACCATGCGCCCTATGACTTTAGTGTCAGGTGCCAACCTCAGGCCTGGTCCAGGGTCCCGTTTAAAAATGGGGTGTGCGGCTGGTTTTATGGCACTGTCCCCTCGTCCTCTTCCCGCCATTCTCTGACTAGCCGGTGGCAAAAAGAGAAAAAAAAGCTCTGGACACACTGGGAATTGAACCCAGCACCGCCCGCAATCAGCTTAATGCTAAGCGGGCGTGATAACCAACTACACCATGCGCCCTTATGAGATTTGACCCGACGTGGTGGATCTGGGCCGGGTGCGACGCCAGGGAAAAGGCGGCTGCCCCTTGTCTACTCCCTCGTTTCTGAAATATCAATATCAGCATGCTTTTTAGGATTTCCGCCTCAGGACATTGATGTTGAAGTCCTATTGCACAGTCACGGCTGGCTCGCGCCCCAGTGCCAAATGAGATCCTGCGCAGGTTCAGGGCCCATCCCGAATCAATGGCTCCAGGCTACTTTGAAAGAGGATGAACATGATACAAGCCCTGAATATTCAATCTTCGGAAGTAGTGGAGAGGAAAAAGATGAGCTCCAATGCTGAGAATATAGAAGTGACGTTTCTATCTCCCTTCTTCGCCAGGGCCAGGTTTTCAGGATCGTCCAGGACTCCCTTTTGGCCTTACAGCATTGGAGAAAATAGAGCTGAGGATGGAAAGATAAAAATGTTTGGATATACTCGATATGGGTTAAGGTGCAGTACCAGCTCGGTCCATCATGGACTTGCTGACAACGGTCTGGAGCTACTGATATTATGTCACGGTCTCCTCTACCTCTTCCCGCAAGTCTTGCCCCTAGTGGTGAAAAAGAAAAAGAATCTGGACACACTGGGAATTGAACCCAGCACCGCCCGCAATCAGCGTAATGCTAAGCGGGCGTGATAACCAACTACACCATGCGCCCTGTGTTTTGTTGAGCCGGGAGGGCGGACGCGGCTGCGTCGGCGGCAAGCATGGTTTTAAATCGAACCCTCACCCAGCCCTCACCGAAGTTTTGCCCTTGGATATACGACGCCTTCTGCCTTGATATGACGCCTTAGGAGTGTTACTTATGGACAAACACCAGAAGCCAGGTAATAAGCACTCGGAAGCACCTTCAAGATTGGCCTTTCCGCACACTTTCTGGGTCTCCATGCACGGCGTTAGAGTTATCTAGCCTCGACGCGAATATGTTCCTCTATCGGACATTGCCTCTATTTATGCACAGAGTTGCGCTGTAACCAACAAGGCTCAAGCACCATGGGGTTCAGAGATATTCAAGACGTATTGATATCATTCGGTTTATACTACGCCACAAAGATTGAAATACAAAAATACATAAAAGAGTATTGGACACATCCGGAATTGAACCGGAGACCACTCGCAGACGGTATGCAAAGCGAGAGTGATAACCAACTACACCATGTGCCCGATATTCGAACATTGCTGATGCGCCTCCCCGCGCGCAAGCGCCTACCGATTAATTACCAGACACGGAAGTAAGTAGGTGTTTACACTTGAAAATTCTCCCCCTAATAATTGAGGCTCATTGACAAACAAGTTCCAATCCCGATCTCTGGCAAAGTTTGTTCCGCTCGCGCGATTCGCGATGTGGCGCCGAATAAATTCCAAGGGCTGTTCGCGCATGTCCCCCTCGAATCTGACGAAGTTGGAGTAGTAGTGGAACAACACTTTCGATGTGTCGGTCGATGGCCCCAAAGATGGAAGGTACAAAATGATGGTCATCTTCATGTTTATGAGCATCTATGCCATCAGTTTGAAGCAAGATACGAGCAATTTCTTTGTGTCCTAGCTTCGTCGCATGAGAAAGGGCCGTCTCTCCATCCGCATCGTTTGCGTTAAGGTTGATGCCTTTCACTTCGGCCAAAAGCCTCACTCCTGCTTTGGAGCCAGACATTGACGCTCGAATTAAGGCCGTTTCCCCTTTAAGATTGCGGGAATTAACATCAATTTCGTCCACCTGAAGGAGTAGTCGCAAAGCTGCCTCCCGGCCCCTGGTTGCTGCGTGATATAGCGCAGTGCATTGACAATTACCGCGGAGATTGGCGTCAATCCCATCAAACTCAAGTAGCGCCTCCACCACTGCGTCGTTTCCGTGAAGGGAAGCATAAATCAAAGGGGTGTTCCCAATCATATCTTGGGAATTGACTTCAATGCTAGGGACTTGAAGGAGGCGCCGGACGATCCTGTCGTGACCATAGGAGCTTGCACAGTGGAGTGCGGTTGTCCCACTCATGTCTCCAAGGTTGACGTTAGTGCCGGTAGTCTTGTCGTGACACGGCCGGTTGAGTAGTACGTTCACGACCTCGAATTCACCCCTGGAAGTTGCTAGAATCAATGCAGTGCTTTCCCCCTCTGTCCGGATATCGAACCCAGAGCGTTGTGCCCGACAAAGTCTTCCACCATCCTGTATCAAGATATGCATTAACTCAGGAAACCCGTATAGAGCTGCGATGTGGATAGGATGGGTTGAGAAATCAATCCATGAATAATGGGGGAGGACCAGAGGGTAGCGCCAACACTTTTTGATGAATTCAAATACGATTGGCGGAAGGATGCTGCAATCCTTTGAATGGGACGCCCAATAGAGATAGGCGTAATCCAGCAGCGGCTGAAGCAAGCGTGATTTTTCGAAATCCCAGACGTCTGCATGGCTCGTCGGATAGTCGTTGTAGCTGTGGTCCATGAGGAGCTGAATGCATGCAGATGTGATTACGGAGTGCGGATATGGGTGGCCGATAGGAAACATCTCTTTTAGAACGTCGCATGCTGTGTAGTCTACCGAGATGTCAGCTTGAAATCAATTGCGTATGAGCTGTGGAACTCACGTATAATCCGTACCGTATCGCTTTCTCTATCGATTGCGACCAGCCCGCCGCACACGGAGGCCAGGCGACGCACGCAGACCATACGGTTGACGTGAAACTTGCCCGTTCTCGGACAAATGGCCACGGCGACCTGAAGCTCCTTGATTGTCAGGGATCTTTTGGCATAGAGAAGCCAAAGGAAAATCCTTTGAGCAAGAGCAAAACCATGCTTTGGCTGCTTTGTGATCCTGTTTATTGTCACACCATACATTTCCCTCACACCAGCAGGCATTTCCTCCAACGCTTCTTCAAGCTCAGCAATGCAAAGGCATTCCTGTAGCATCTGGAGCTGGAATGAGGCCAAAAGGAACCTATCAAATCACCGAATTCTCAGTTCGAAAGCATGAGTCTATGGGCCCTTTAACTACTTACATGCCGCGCGACTTCTCCTGTATTGTTGAAATAATTCTTTGCTCCACAAGAGTTCGGATATCTTCGTCTTGTGCCGAGATCTCGACCTTGAGTGCTGTTTGAAGGATGTCGGCAGGTAGTGTCGATGGTCGAGATGTCACAAGGGCATTAAACCCCAGGGACGCAAGGAGTTGAAGGATCTCGAGCTGGGTGTCCTTTGGCGCTTCGTCGAAAGCATCCAATACAACGAAGCGCCGCACAAACACCAGCGAACCTTTCGCAACAGGATGATGAGCTCCTCCTTGGAAGGATATGTTCCTTGCCGAGTGTGGTCCTCATACACTGCGCTAATCAGCGCAAAGACTGAGTGGTGGTTTTCCAATAGTTGCCGAGCAACGATCGCAAGCGCTTCCTTGACTGTGATGGAATCTGTGTGCCGAAAAAAGATGAATACGACACAGGAATCGGATGGCACCAGCTTCTGCAGGTGCTCTATAGCGCTGGCTCTGAGTTCAAAGTTATCTCGCTGAGGGACCGACTTCAGGTTTAACAGCCTTACGATATTATGGTTTTTCCTGCTCCCGCTGTGCGTTCAAGTCAGACGTATGCAAGGAATCTGGAAAATTAGGTTGACTTACGAAGTCCAATGCCACACAGTACCCCACCACCTGTCTGTATCCAAGTCTTGAACTGTCCACCGGAGAGAAACCATATGCACGTGTCGGGCGCTCTCTTGGCTAAAGTTTCCTTCAAGATGGCACGTTGGTTGATCGGTGTTAGCCAAAGGCTGATCTTGGGCACTTGATCTGCGCAGACTTCGAGGTTAGTAAGGTGTGGGCCGCTGTAAGCGAAGGCAGCCTGCCAGACCATAATTTGCTGTAGTCTGAGCCAGCGAGACGTTAACTACATCCCGTCCCGCAGAGTAAAAGTGTCCGCCGGAGATATATACTGATTGTGGACTTTGAAAGATACTAGTGTCGCTTCGAAGGGACATTGGTGCGTCAGAGTCGCTGGACATATCCGCGGTGGGAAGTGGAAGATTGGGGCGAGGTTCAAAGGGCGACTGAGTCATTAGTCCAGCCACAGTGCTGTTAAGTGCTTTTGACGCGTGAGAAGGTAGATACTAGATAGGGATAGGACAAAAAGAACATACCTTGACCTTGACGTTTGAGCAAGCGGGGCCACTGAAACGGGGCCTTTTTCGGTAAGTGGAGAATATTAATATTACGGGTAAGATGAGGCCAGGGTGCGACCTTGAATTCCGAGTCGTTCGAGCTGGCGCCTAAATCAGTACTCTGGTAATGCGATCATTGTTCTGCCGCGATACCCGACAAGTTCATCTTCAGATGTTTTACCCACCCCATTTATAAACCGCATAGAAGCCCAACTTCGAAACGTCCATAGAAGGCATCCATCCGCCCTATCACCACAAGGGCATACAACCCCGGGCGCCCGAATTATCAAAGAAACTGAAATGTTCAAAAGTCACATCCTAGTAAGGATGGTGCTCTATATCACCCCAATCATGCTAGGAGGCTTAGTCTTCAAGTGGCTTCAAACTTCATCAGAACCAGCTCAACCAAGTCCCTTTGCCTATGTCTTCTACGCCACGTCCGCCAGCCATGCATGTGCCGCCCTCCTCCTAATCCACACCCTCTCCTTAACGTCTCCAAACATCCCTACCATCCTCCTAGCGCCTCCTCGCCCCCAACTCAACCCCAAACACCTAGCACCCTTCGCACGTTACAACACCACCATTCTCCGTTTCCCTCCTCCAGTCCTGGCAAGCGGAGCAAACCCCTACTACAAGCAAGTCCTCCTCAAGCTAATGGCCTTCAAACTCAACTCCCACTTCCCCCACCTCAAACGCGTGATCGTAATGGACGCAGACCAAACCCTGCTCAAACCACGCGCACTCCACGACTTGTTCAGGCTAGAACTTTCACCTGGCGTTGACATCGCCGCTCCGACAGCATACTGGTTTGGATCCGATTCAGACACAAGCCACAATGTCCCGGGATACATAACCACAGCTCTAATGCTCATCCAGCTCTCCGACGAACTATGGGAAGAAGTCGACGCCGGAATGAACGCCATCCAATCAGGAGAATACGACATGGACCTCATAAACCGACTCTTCTACACTACCAAACGGATCCACGTTCTCCCAGGCAGTTACTGTACGTTGAACAGCCATTGGGACGGCAAAGATAAATCTGGCCCTCCCTCATGGATGAAAAACCCCAGTGCGGGGCTGGAAGGACTATGGAACACAGAAGCTGTCCTAATCCACTACTCTTCCGTTGGCAAGCCATGGGACGTCACTGAAAGGCAGCTCGCACACAGTCACAAAGACGCTGATCCCCAGCTACCGAAGATGTTCAAACAGTGGGTCGGGGAGGCGAAAGGTCTGTGTGCGCCAGGGTGGAGTAGGTGGCATTGAAAGCGAAAGGTAATCAATTTTATATGTATCGTCCAAGATCAAAAATGAAACGTAGATAGAGGGTAAATTACAAGGCGGCCACTGTCCCAAGAAACCCCTGCATGTGGGTCCTTTCCCAGAGCGTCTCACCTGGATCTCAATACGACATTGAAACAGCCGCATTGAAGTTGTACACCCCAGGCCGACTCTCAAATCTGAACCCTATGGGGTTACACGTCGTCACAACATTTCCCCCTCTCACAATGGTCGCCTTCATCCCAGCATCAACACTCAAGTCCCTTGAAAGCTTGGTCATCCCCTGCCCCACCTCGAATACCTCCTTGCTATTCTCACTCGTATAGAGCTCAACCTTTGAGGGGGCAGTGGTGAAGACGATAACCCACATCTTGTCGTCCGTCAGCTCCCAGTTGTTAGGCCGCGGAACCCGGTCAGGAGCCACCGCGTTCTTGGAGTGCGGCCTCGCCCACATGAAGATTTGATCTTTCTTGACAGGTGGGTAGATCCCCTTCTTGAATGCAGCGGTGAAGTAGGAGTTTAGGACGAGCCACGCCTCATGAGGATATCCATCGACCCAGGCCTGGGAGTTTGGCTGTGCCCCCTAAAGTAACACCTGTCAGTCCACGTTCGAAATGGAATGTGGTTTCACAGAAAAGACGGACCTTTATTGGCCCGATGTAATGGGATTCTCCATAATCTAAATATCAGTGAGCAAAAAAACAACAACAGAAAGATGGGTATGTATGTGCCCACCGTTCCACGAGATGACCTGAACGATTTCGACTTTATCGCGCATGGAGATGAGCTGCTCCCATCTCCTCACGAACAACCAGTCGTCGCCACGATATATCCACTGCAGTGTATGTCATTACAAAACCTTTTATGTATCGGGCCATGCGACGTACGTTTTTGTTCCAGGTATCAGGGCCATAGTGCTAAAGATTGTGGATCCACCAACATGAGCCACCAAACTCGTATGTCACAAGGAGAAAGGCGTACTGTGAAGAACCAAGGAGAGACGGCAGCCATGAAGGTCTTTCCTACGCTTAGGTTCTGCAAATGAATGTTGTCTGAATCCAATCTCGCGTTTTGGACCTGGTCGCGTTGACTAGACGGGGACAATTCGATGGGCCAACCGCCGTTCCACTAGCAAGTCGAAGGGTGAGCATTCCACATTTGGTTTTCCAGAACGCTACGTAAACATACGTTGAAAGCCCCATCCATGGCGGTGACGCCCCCATAACGCACAGGGTTAATGAAGAAGGAAGGAATAAAGTAAATCTGCAAAATAACAACATATATGCGGTCAATAAGGCCCCCTTCAACCAAATACGATATGAGTTCTCACCGGCGCGATGGTGTTAAGCTCTCGCTTAAAGTAAGCCCATCCGTTTTCCATGCTACCCTGTCCAAAAGTACAGTTCTCCCCAGCAAATGTGGAGATGATCACTTTATCGGTCGCAGGGTACGTCATCATGCGTGGGTTGGTAGCGTGAGGCCGGTAGTATGACTTGATCAGCTCTATATCGCTTGCTGTATTTCCTGGAATCGAGCTGTGGAAGGGGAGAATCCGGGGAACAGTTTAAGCACACGCTGCAATGAGAAGGCCGAGGGAAAGATGAACCTCATATCAAAGCTGAAGAATATTTTAAAAGGTGTAGTTGAGGGTAGTTGGGCAGCTGCTTTGAAACAATCTGCAACCCTGTCCCGTTGCCACTCTTCTCTTCCGACGTTGAGTACGAAACCATCACTGGAACGTCCAGAGGTAAGTCAAATCATGTTCGAAGATTCTTGGACAAGGACCCTAACGTACAGAAGGTAGGAGGCCGCAAGCTTGAGGTCTGCTAGCCAGTCATTGACAGTGTAGGGCTAGAACGTTTGAGCCAGCAGTACTTTATCGCTATCATTCGGGATGCTCACATATGTATTCCCCACCATGAAGCTGCATTGCAATGTCAGTATCATTTGAAGCTCAGTCGCACGAATGTGAGATTTACGCACTGCGCGACCACATGTCCTCTGCGCGGTTGCACTGTATCCAGCCCGGATTCTGCAGCGATTTTCTCAACGGCTTTGTCTTCTGCTAAGCGTAAAGCATCAGATCAGCATAAAAGCCCGAACGTTAAAAGATAATCGTACTCATGGCGAACGCTTCTTGTGGGTAAAAGGCTTCTGTACGATGGCGGTAGGTAGACGAGTAACAGAGTCACCGTCCAAGGGCCCCCGGCCTATTTAACAGACACCACAAGCAGAGAGGAGCCTGAGACGCGTCCTTCGTAGCCCAACGCGTCCGAAATGGGCTGTAGCAGGAATGGCGCGAATAATGATGTCGAGTTCACTCCGGGTTTCAGACACAAGGACGACTGCCACCATGCCGTTAGCCTCAACCCCGATGGCGAGTGATTGTTGACGTCGAATGTCGTTTCAGGCACCATGTAGACCCGATACATTGAGGCCTTTCGTTCGGTCTAGCCTAGGTGGGTGAGGTCAATGGTGAACCTTCTGGAATCGTTTTCCCGGTATGTATCGTTTGATTCAAGTTTGGACGTTCTTCCAGGTACTGCAGCAGTGACTGCGTATCGTTGAATGGAGGAAGTCTTTGTGTAAAAGTAGATTGGCAGGTCGGTCATCCGTATTCGTGGTTCTAGTGGACGTTCTCCACATCGCTGTCGACGTCCAGATCGTACATCGGCAATTACCGACATATAACTGGTCCGTGCGCCGACCACACTGCGCAGAAGATCCGCAAAGAAGATCGCGTAATTCGGGTACTTGGATTACATTACATGTGGCTAGTTTACAGGTGGTGGCAGATAAAAGAACCCATATACTGCACGTGGTCCAGATGCACATTTCAGAACCCAACGATGGCAGGGGCATTCGATGTCTTCAAATTCACATTGCTTCGGTTTCGCGAAACCTTTCCTCGTCCGCCCCTTCTCGTTCCTTTCACCTCCCTAGGCTCCAGCTCAGTCTCACCCACAAGATACGCCACCCTTTCAATCTTGTTCCGTATCCTCCTTGGTCTGCATAGAGATCCACTTCTGCCTCTTCCATCCTCGCAGTGGCTTGATGATGATAATGATGTCCGGAGTTGAGCGCCGTCGTTGGTGGTCTCAACTTGATACCGTCCTTCATACGAAGGGTACAATTGGACATTTGCAGCACCATTGCTGGTCGTTCCGTTAAAGAAGAGGGTAGTGCCCTCGGTAACATTTTCGCCGAATGCTACATCCAATCGGGAGTTCGTCGTGTGGGTTTCCACCTGATAGACAGCTGCACCGGCAGCGCGACGTCGAAGGTCAATTTGAACTCGAAGTAGACTGTGGGAGACGCATGTTAAACATTGAAAGCTAAGCAAGAAGGCGACACTGACCTGTTCGTGGTTGAGATGTCGATTTTCGGGATGATATTCGATTCGCCCTGAGAAAGCCCAACCATAGCCTTGACGTATCCGTTCGAAGTATAAAGCTTCAGAGATTCCAGTGCCTGAAAGCTCCCGGTAAGTGGCGCATTAGACGTTTGTATAACACCTTTCCGCGTCAACAGAGCCTGTAAACAGGACACCATTAGCCCCAGCGAACCGTAAAGTTGAGATTCACTTACGTCTACCACAACAGGCGCATTACTACCTTTGATCAAAACATCCTCAAACCGAAGCTTCTTGCCATCCACGACAAACCGATGCGACGTATTAGGAACATCCGTCTGAAACTTCTCCACCACCAGCGGGGACGAATCTCCCTCCGGAAGAACGACCACAGTCTCAAAGCCCAACTGCTGTCCCAACCCATCCCCATCTCTCATCATTTCCGGGGTCTACCATGAACGTTAACAAGATGAAGAATTGATAAACAGTTATCAGAAAACGTACAAAAATACCAACACCTCTCCCAGCCTCCTTCCACCCAGCCTTCCTCACAAGCTCACAAACTTTTACACCCTCCCGATTCCTCACGTCTTCGCTGAAGTATTTGACGATCACAAATACAGTGGCCATATCCGCCCTCTGCTCCGGCGAAGTAAGCACCACCACATCTCCAGCCGACATCCCACCTCTCGCAAGCAACATCAACGAGCTCGAGTTGACCGGGAGCTCAAACCGAGCTTCGGCAGACATAGTGAATGCAGTGGGGTCCAGCCAATTATGCTTCAGAGTCGGCAGATGTGCCTTGCCAAGGGGCAACGAGCTGGGGCTAGACAACGACGCCTGCCAACCCGACCCTGAAACACAATTCTTCACATCAATCCCTTTCGGCATCAAGTCCCCAACCACATCGGCTTGCGGACTCTACAAACCAATGTTAGTTAGCAAAACGCAGCTCACCTAGGTAGTAGCAAAGAAGGACTCACAATATGCCCACCGCGTCGCCAGCCATGATCATGGTTCCATTGAGCCAACATTACGATGCTCTCTACGAACAAGCTGAACACAAGATATATGAGCACAGCAATTGAAAATGCCCTCAAGAACCTCATCCATGTCGGTTCATTATACACAAAGACCGCATACGACTCGGTGTTTGGATATGGTCGAATATCAGGGTACTGTTGAACTGGGAAGGTGTTGCCTTCGGATCCGTACGCTGGAGGATCCTCCGGTGGCCTCGGTGACGGTGGTTTGCCGGCTTGAGGCGGACTTGCAAAGGGTGGTGGTGGAAACGGAGGTGGTGGTGGTGGTGGTGGTGGTGAAGGCGAATGCGTGGGGACAGAGGGAGGGTAACCCGAGGTTGAAGGAACTTGAGATCCTGAGGCCATAGCAGTCAAATAGCTGGACCTGAGGTGAAAAGATCAATTAAATGAGGGAGCCAAGTATCAAGTCAGTGGGAGTAGAACAGAGGAGAGTTGACCAGAGTGTCTCGAGCCAAGTGTGAGGCTGAGGTCATACAATCTGTGGAGCAACCTGCCAGAAGCCATGACCAGAAAGGTAAACCACGTAGGTCATTGTTATCGAGCGATCCAAAAAGTACGTTATATCACATTTCCCTACGAGAAGCACGAGTCGCCTCCCAAATGTCAAGAACACGTTGAGAACAGGAATAAATTGACAACGACAAAACAACAATGTCTCGGTTTCGTCTGTATCACGACTCTTCCGCTCCGGCTTTCTTATGACGTCGGCGGCGTTTCTTTTTAGGGGCTTCTCCCGATCCATCCGGATGAGAATTGTCCTGCGATTCCTGCGCCTTCTTAGGCGCTTCCTCTGCCCCCGTCTCCTCCCGTTTTCTCTTCTTCTTGCTCTCCCCACTTCTACCCTCCACAGGGGCTGGACTCGCATCTTTGTCGGAGTTGCCGTCATCATCCTCACCACCATCTTCAGTTGTCTTCATCTTCATACGCTCCTTCTTACCCTTCCTCTTCTTCTTCGGCTTATTCGCGTCCTCCCCATTCTCAGTTTCTCTACCCACAAACTGCCTTGACCGATCATCCACCTTCTTCCTGAAATCCCGCAATTTTGCTTGCTGAATAGGGTCCCATTTACTGCGATCACTCTTCTCCTTGCGATATGGAGCGTACTTTTTGAGGCTGACATATTCGTTGAGGTCCTGATCGTCGGCCAACAGAATTTCCACAGGATCGAGTGAATAGGTTGTTGCTTGAACGGGAACATATTTGAACCTCGTAGGCATATCTCCAACCTGCAAACGCAAATATATGTCAGCGATGTACCAAACAATATAATCAATGAAACATACCAAATCGTTGAAATCCATTTCATACAGGTCATTCATGTATTCCTTCCACTTGCGCTTTCTCATCTCCTCGGTACCATCCCATTCTTCGTCGTCGTCGCCGTCGTTGCGTTGCCCAATCATGTCGGCATCCATCTCATCCATATCCACGCCCACATCCTCTTCCTTCCCACTTTTCTTTTTCTTCTTTTTTTTCTTGTCTTTCTTGGAGGATGAGGCAGCCGGGACAGCGTCGTCGTCAGACATAGGTATATTTCCAATGTCAATGTCATCGTCCCATAACGGCCTTCCATCCTCGCCATACTTGACGTCGTCGGCATCCTCATCACCGCCAGTGAACAGTCCATCCATCTGCTGGTCGTGCTTCTCCGGATCCCAGTCTCCCTCCAGATCCAGGACTGCCAACGCCTCGTCAATTTCATCATCTTCGCCAACATTCTTCCCCTTGAGCAATCCACTCTCTTTCCCAATCTTCTCCAATTTCCGTTTGATATCCTTCATCTTTAAGGCCTTCATCCTCCGCACTTCCTCCTTTTTCTTCGCCATCTCCTCTTCTTTCCGGGCCTTGCGACGTTCACGGGCATCCTTTCTGGTTGAATCTTCTCGGCGAACCGTTGAGGTCAAGTTACGAGGGAAGGTTTGAATGCTTTCAGCGCCGGGCTCCTCGAAGCGATGATTATAAGATGTTTCGAAGTGGGAGGCCAAAGATTCGAAAGAGGCGTCAGAGAGACCGTCTTCATCGTCACTTTCTGGCTGCACGTCCTCTTGCTTCCCCTTGCCCTTGCCTTTTTTCTTCTTGGACCCGGTGACCTCGTGGTATGTGGGTATTCGTTGCGCATCCTTGTCGATCCAGCCCCGGTTGAGGATATAACTGTCCTGAGAGTCAATAACCTGGTTGGCAAGCAAAAATATTTGGCGTACTTCATAAGGAATTCGTGATCCTTTTCAGCTTTCGCCTTTCTGGATTTCTTCTTCTTCTTCTTGCTAGAAGTCAAGTCCCCCGAAACGGAGATTTCTTCCTCGTTCACGTCCTCATCATCGGCATCCGAATCACCCTTGACACTGATGAGGTCTTGAAGGTCGTCTCCGACCTGCCTTTCCAAGTACGCCTTGTACTCTTCCTCTTCAGCGTCAAGCTCGTCTTTGCTCTTTTCTCGAGGAACTAGAATATCGTCGTCGTCGTCTTGGACAGCCGAATGGAATGCTGCAATGGTCTCATCTCGAAGTGCGCGTTGCTCTTCGACGTGGGTTGGGATAGCAGGCTCAGGAGATGGTGATCTCGATCCATGGAGCACAGCATCAAGAGCTGCTTGGCGAATAGTAACAGGTTTTGACTGCAAAACGATGAGATAGAAGGTCGAGACGTGATAAAAGCATCACATACCTTGTCCTTAGACCTTTTCTTTGGTGCGACATGGGCAACGTTATTGGACTCCTCTGAACAAGAATGTCAATTGAGGTTCAATCCAGAAAAGGAGCAAAAACGAACCTCCAAATATGCTTTTACTCGAATCGTAAATGGCGGGATCCTTTTTACGGATTCTTGCCAGTGTCCGCAAGATGGCAGCATCCACCGCGGGAGTTAGCTCCTCGCCATCCTCATCCTCAGACTCTGCAGATTCCGAGTCTGTAGACTCCTCCTCCAAATCTTCTTCTTCAAAATCAGATCCATATTTCTCTTTCACTGTTGTTTCTTCAATTAGTATTAGCCGACAGGAAATTTTGGACAGGTGAAAGTGACTCGCATTTCTCTAGCTCTTCGCGTTCCTTGCGGTAGTTGAAAGCTTTGGCGAAGTGTTCATTGACCGTGAGTTGCACGACATCCTCTTCGTCAGAAGATTCGGAAAACATCGTCGTGGGCTGGGCAAACATCAAGTAAAGGTTCGAGCTCGCCGTGCTCGACGGCGAATTCCCACGCATGTCGGATCAGGTTCCCCGGCAATCCCGGTGCCCCTGATCTTCGGCGCCTGGGTCCTTGCTGGCAACTTGGACTGTGACAGACTGTGACCAGTTGACCACGTCTTTCATCGTCATATTATACTGATCCCTAAGTTCCTGCTTGCCTTCGCCTGATCATTGGCCTGCATCAAGCCAGTAGACCCCTGCAACCACCCTTCCCAAGTCCACGTATACAACATAACTGAAGCTGTGGATCTGTCAAGATAATCACGAATGTGGGAGTTAGCTGCGGATGTCATGCGCAGCCGCGTAAATATCCGACGTGTAACCATATGATTAGTATCGTTCGCGGGTTGACTCACTTTTAGCTTCCTTCATCCTCTGCCTTCTTTTCCAGAGGCTACCTCCGAGTGTACAAGTCGACCAAGCATAATATGATTATTCTCGACGACACCCAAGCTACACTCCCTCACGAGCAGTCACCATTGAAGGGACCTTCTAGGAATCCTCAACCCAGTCGATATCAGTCGCCTCCACCACCGTACGGCGCAGTAGGACCCGCAGCATCCTCTCCTCACAGTCCTCAGCCTGGTGCAGGAATTAATTGGCAGCACAATGGACCACCGCCCGCGTTCTACACCCCTCCTGCACAAAACCGAAACGCGAACAGAAGCGCAGCAGGTCGCTTCATTCGGGCGTACCTGATCTCAATCCTCGTCATCTTCTTGTGGGGATTGCTCATCGGAGGTATCGAAATCGCGTTCCATGACCATCCTGAGCATCCATTTCTAAGCGTGGTATGTTTTCCATGACCCACTTCGTCTTGAAATCGAACGCTGACTGTTTCATTAGAGGGGATGGGTAAAAGACAATTTCGGTGTGGGCCCTGGCCGGCACCCTGTACGGCGTTCACCTTCAGAACGAGTGGAATGCGTCACAATACCAGCAGTGACACCAACACCTCCACTGCGACCTTTACCGATCAACTACCCACCATTCCAGCCCGAAACGGCCCCAATCCCATTACCAACATATTAAAAGCCAATCCCTCCTGAACCTCATTTCCCTTTCACGATATCGCCACGACTCACACACTACTCATTATATCTCCCTGGATTCTCACTTTGCTTTCGTGTTTATGTTATTTTCAGCCAGCAATGTTTCACAATGTACTATACCTGAACAATGGAAACGTAACGCTTCCGATTCTATCTCTCAAACCACTGTCGTTCAAGTTCCACGTTGGACTTTCTAACGTTCAGTAACCATTGTCTGGGACTATTATTGTCCGATTGAGGACTCGTGCTGCGATATGCCACACAGAGGCTGCGCAGTGCTACATCAATCATCAATGTAAGCGCCAATTGAATTCATAGCCATTGAATCTTAATATAGACTGCTCTTTGCTCAGCGACTCGGTCATCCCATTTAACCCGAAGACTCTCCTCTATCTAACCGGAGCATCTGTTCTAATCAACTGCGTCATCCTCCACCAAGCAATGTTTACGTCGTAAACTCTACGCGCAGCTGAAGGCAGCAGCATCTCGCTACGCAGCAAGCAAATGGTGGTCAAGTGGAGAAAGACCGACTCCCATTCAGAGACACAGGGTCAGCCGCAGTCTGGACGTTACACCCCTCTACGCCTCAAGTATCGCACCATAATCCATACGTGGAACGCTTCCCTGGACTGAACATCCTCTCCTCCGACGCACGCGGCACCACCGACACCGCGCGCGCGCCATTCTTTCCCTTGAATATTCCGTCACACCCAGACAACTCACATCCAACTCCATAACGGCCAATAGATCCAATCAGATCATTAGCCCGACACATACCTCATATCCTGCGCTCCCTCAGCCCAATCGGTCATCCGGAATCTCATGGTTCAACGTGGTAGCACGACAATCAACTGTGGACCCTTGAGTAAGCCTCGTACGAGACCCACTGATAAAATCACTGTCGTTCAGCCACCTGAGCTCAGGCGGAAAGACGTTGGAGCCATCAAGTTTGGAAGCTCAAAGTACAATCTGGAAGAATGAACAAATCAATGAACCTACAATTCAAACTGAAGCAGCAAACTCAATTGTAACCTACAGAAAGCACTTCCAGTCCGTCTTGAACACCCCGCATCGTTCAACTCGTGTCACAATTTGCGACGCTTCTAAACCCGAATTGGTGTTCCAGGAAAACAAAAACAGGGATACTCATTCTATTTGTGCATATTTCGTGGACTATTGGCCACTCCCAGGGGACACACGCTCAATACCCGTCGCCGACGCAGGAAGACTCGAGTACGCAGGACACAGCGCATCCCAAGAAGCTTAAAAAAATCCAAAAAGACTCACGTCAACATACTAAATTCTCCGCGGAGACAGAGACCATAACGCACCTGGAGGTCGCATCTTCCGAAGCTCGCTAGGTGCTTCTACAAACACCATGGCGAGACCAGAGACGAGATGGAATTCCATGTGGCAATGGAAGAACCATGGCCCTGGGTTATCCGTAGTAAACCGGATGATGACACTGTCGTTTCCTACTCCGGTGCCAACCACGTCTCGTCGAACAGGGTTAAGATAATTCTTAACAGAGCTATTTGCACTCTTGATGACACTAAAATAATGCTTTGAAAGAGACATGTCAGGTTCTGGCGATGAGCTTTGGCAAAACGCACTCACCCCATGCAGATGAAATGGGTGCTAGACATAATCAGGGAGACTCGGCGCATGCCTCACACAAAAGTCGGATTCAGGAGCTCACCGATGTACTTGTACCAAGCGCAGGAACAAGAACCTCAATGACTTTGTTTCTCGGCAAAGTTCGCACATATCCCGAAGGAAGCAGCTCACTGGGAGGAATCCCATGCATGATCTGAACCATGACAGGACTATCCGGGTTGGTCCACTTGACCCCATTCACCGTGTAGTCCCCATTGGTTTCCTTAGTCAAAGTGAGAGATATCACTTCGTCAGCTGGTTCGCTCCCTCCTGGCGCCATGGGATTGACAAGGGGGTGGAGGTCCTCTTCCCTGAGCTGGACTGGATTCTTAAAGGCGGAGCTCTTCGGTTCTAAAGGAGCCGCTCCAGCATATCGAAGGATGGCCGAGTTGATTCCACCAGACGAGTATCGACCCAGGTGCGCATAGCCAGAGTCTGGACGTGCTCGAATCCAGTAGTTGTCGGGGGGTTGGTTGGCTTCAAGAATGAACGAGTATCGTTGACCTGGAGGTACCATAACCATCAAGGCACTAACAAAACTCAAGTGTATGTGCTTACCAGTAAGAATCTCGATTTCCTGCACTTTGAGAGGCAAAGTGAGATGTCCATCAGCTTCGATAATAGTGAGGTCGTGATTGTCTATAGAGAATTTGTATCCTGGATCACAAGACATCGAGACGAGGCGGAACCGATACCGCTTTCCAGGGACGACATTGACGACAGCGATATCTGTATGCGTCCCACCGGGACGTCGACCTTTTCCGTTGATCAAAGTAGCATTCGGGGCTCGCTTGCTTCGTTGGAGGGACGGAGTCGGGACGTCGTACCAGTCCGCCAGAGTGATGACGGTGCTTTCGTCGTCGACTGGGACAGGTAAACGTGGGGTGCGAAACAGAATATATGAGAACACCCACCATCGTACAAGTGCTTGTAATGGTCGTTGGGGTCGTAAATAACGATAGGTCCTCTGAGTCCATCACAATATTGGGTTCCTGCGATCCGGGATTAATGACGGGAAAACCAGAAAAGAGAAAACATAAAACCAACCGAAATGAGAGTGGTACCAAAACGTCCCACTCGCCGATTCATCTGTAAAAGCATAGGTGAAAGACTGGCCAAATTGGGGTATGGGGCATTGAGTAACGCCGTGAGAGCCGTCTGCCCAAGGAGCTCCATGCGAGAATAAACCATGCCAGTGCTGTGGGACATTACTGCTATTTCAGCGCCCTTCCATCGGAGGTTCAGAGTGATTTACGCACCACACTTGTCTGGCGAAGCATCGTCGGATCGTCCAGATTGTTGACCACAGTCATTCTGAATTCGTCGCCTTTCCGTGCTTGGATCAGAGGTCCGGGATGTTGCCCGTTCACCGCAACGACTCTTGAAAACCAGCGAATGAGCCCCACCGACAACCAGAAATGGATTCTGCACTCACGAACGACACATCCCATCTGGTGCAGCATTGATATTAGAGATTGTTAGGGTGCCAACTGGGCCGATAGCTCCTTGAAGATGGGCCATGGGGACTGAGAGTCGAAGGGCCAACCCCGCCCATGACCAAAATCTTCGGAACGTGCTCGAGACGACCTGAAAAGACCGGTCAGCGATCCCTGACAGAGTGGCCGTATGCAGCACAGGGGTAAAGCCATGAATGAATGCACTCACCTCTTCGAAATCCAGAATACCCCGAGCAACAACTGCTTCTTCTCTAGGTATTGGCCCTCCCATGATTGAGTACCGATTCTTCTTTGCAGCTCGAAGTTACTATGCGGAACTAGCTTGTAAACGGTGACCTTGCTCGAAGTCGATTTTGTGTTTCTGATCAACTGAAGGGTTGATAAAGTCGGTCGATAGGTCGGTGTCTGGATCGTACCATGTGTGGTCGGTTGATAGAAAGCCCAGGTGTGGCGGAAGTCGGAGAAACCGACTGTGGGGCGGTGGGTTCGTGCTATCGATCATAAAGTCAATCTGAGCTGGCTACACACTGCAGCTACACATCCACGAAACATTTTTCAAATGTTGGATTCGACCATCTTACTTTGCGCCAAATGATTTATTTCGATAAGAAACTCGCGCCCTGTACCAAATGTCAACAAAACTCGGGTCTGGAATCTCACGTCGATATTCGAGGCACGCCTCATCATGTCCCAGCCAATTCCAATTTAAGCTGAAGGCCTCGACATGGTGTCAAGATCGTGTATCTGATGATAGCGAAGATTATGAATTGCTACGGAGGGGACAAGGAGAGCGAACTGGACTTGGCTGATTCGGAATCGGAGTGCAGGGAATGTACTGTGGGACAATGTCGGGCCGCCGTTCTGGGGCGCCCGTAGGCTTACGTAATCGGAAATCAGAAACCTATCAACCTGCAATCGACCCAAACCTAAGGACGTCGGTCATGGGGCCGGAACGCGAGAAGAATGACATGAAAAAAATGACAAAGACATACCAGATCCTTGTGAATGCTGACTGGCGCCTGTATCAAAGCCAGCACGCTAGTCAAGCCACCGTCGCGCCAGGTCAGCAAGCAATTTAAAATTAAAATTTACAAACCTGAGACGGTTCATAAGTTACTGAACCCTGATTGAAAAGCTGAAGGCAACCAGTGAAAGCCCCGCAATAACAATGACAACCGCATTTGATCCCACCTATGCTACAATAAACTCACCACACCCGCAAGGCTAGTCTTTTAGTCTAACAGGTCAGCGACCTTGGCCATGTGTGCAAGTAACGGCTCCAGATCTGACCCGAATTTCTCACCTTATCCGTACTGTACACACTACTTCCGACCTCCTAATCAATGAACGGGCGAGAGTCCTGCGGCATCGATAACGATTGGTGCAAGACTCCAAAACCAACCTACCCAAACAGTTCCCAAGCCGCCACATTAGCCAGCATGAACGTGATTTCATGTGCAATGGATGGGGTAAGCCTCGTGTGTGGACAGCGAATCGACAAGAAACGCCGCATCACGGCCCTTATCAAGGAGATAAGTGGCATTTAAGCGCCGTACAAAAGCACCTTGGCGCGCGGCTGTTATTAGAAGTCCGACGTCATCAAACCAACGTTCAATCTTTGTCAATGACTACCGTTGGTTCATGAGAGTATGTAGGGTGTCTAAATGCTGGAAACTAGTGCAGTGATTGGGACTTGCGATGTGTCGGTGAAGTTTCATGCTTCTGATCCTACGCGGATGGAAGCTTCGGACCTCCCGGTTTCACTGCACCGAGAGGCGGCCAGAGCCCTAAATAGACACTGCGCTAGCATACTGGTAATTGGTCAGCCCTGCCTAAGCTTACGCCTATGGATGGACTGCATGACTTGACAACCTTCCGGACTTGCAGCCAAGAGGGTACTTAGATGGAACGCTCACCAATCACGCAGAAAACAGATGAAAGACTGATCCAACATCTCCCGTAGTCCTCTCCAACAGTCTCCGAAGGGGACCAGGATAAAAGGGTCGACCAAAATATCGCATCCGCAATGCAGAGTACTACCGCGAACAACGACTGCTGCTGCCAGAAAACATCAGAATCCGATTGAAATATATCGGTAATAGAACTACCTAAATCTCCTCTTCTTCTCTTCCGATGATGTGCATAGACAACCCTCAAAGAAGCCTGGTGGTGTCGTCATATCTCTCGCTTTACGTGCGATCAAATTTCTGACAATAGATTCCCGGACGGAAACACCTTGTGGTACGCGAGCCGCTCTCCTGGTCCAACCCTGGCGTAAAAAGGTGCAGCTTGAGCCTTCGACATGTCATCAAGAGTAAGAATCAAGGGTTTTAATGACGTCAATAAAAGCCACAAAAGGACCCATACTATGTAGAGAGGACGGGACGTCAAAGAGGAGCCAGAACTTGAGACTCTTCATCCCAAAGAAAAAGAACAAGGCCACCCGCGAACCTATAAACTCCCACTTCGGGCAGTTCGCGGAGTCAGATGTCGAGTGCCCAGCATTCCAACTGGCCGGGTACGCGGGTACGTCAGGTATGTACATCTGCGTACGTGTGTCACTTCCCGTTGGCCAAAAGCTCCCATCATTCCATCAAGGCTGATAACGTTCCGCGGAAGCAAATTTGTTCCCCAGATACGGTATATCGTATCCGAGACTCTGTCTTACAGTCGACACCGTCTTATCCCATAACGGTTGGGGGAAGCCCAAGGTTATGGGATTTCACGGGGTATGGGTTCAGGAGGGGACTTCCGTAAATA
>ML210255.1:0-97351 GCA_004369085.1 Coprinopsis marcescibilis
CGCCTTTCGCCCGCTTTCGCCCAGCTTGACTTCTTGGCTGTATAAAAGCTTCCTTTGTGGATCTTAAGCCTCTATTGTGCTTGCCAAGTGCACTCGAGTATACAACCTACCCGTGCTTTTCGCTCTTAGGCTCACCAATGCCTGCCCTCTCCTTCACAGAGATGTACCAACGGCTTATGGCTTACCCAAACATCTGCAAAATCCTCACCTTCGACCTCTTCTTGAAGTTTGTTCGCCTGTCTGCTACTGTAAAGTGCAGCATCATGCATTCGATGAAGCCCACCGAGAGCAGTGGTACTGCGCCTGCTTCCTTACCACGCTTTGTGCTTGATTTCTTGTCCTCTGCACTGAAGCCGCAAGGCGCTGAGGTTCAGGGGCTTTGACATGCATTGCGGGACGGTTTGGGTCTATGATCCCTCCAATCATAAATACTTCCTTCTCCGATACGGAATGATTTTCCCGCCAACTATTACATTGTAATAAAGTCCGCACCTATTACAGTGATATCCCAGATATCGTTGAGGTTGATGGCAATGAGGGCTCGTAATCGGCGAAGGATACGACGGATGCCATAGTTCAATGGATCCTGCCATTCAAATTGCTCACAGACACTCCGCTGCACAGTAGCATGTCAATCTCGGACACTCTGGTCATTCGACCACGTAGAAACATACACCGTCTCCCCGTGTTCTACTCTTCGTGCACATCACTAGGTTTTAGTAGCCTGCCAACCGGTTGCTTGATTCAAGGTGTGAGATTGATAGGTGGCGGTGAGTCTGGCCCGGATTCGAAGAAATAAACACAAGGGATTCCAATGACAAGCATTCTTCACAGAGGAGGTATGCAGAAGCCTGGCAGTATTATATCACCTTGGTAACCTTGAGGAATCATAGTGGACTCGGAATGTTGACGCTATAAAGTAGCTACATGGGTGCGAAAGCTCGTATTGTATACACAATATGGAGGAGTGTCATATCTACAGCATGATATTATAATAAATAGTCTTACTAAATCGGATCTGTGAAGGCTACACAAAGGACATACAAGATCGAAGATTAAAGATACATCTGTGTGAACTGTAACGGTGTGCTGGAGTTTGGGGATACACACATCAAGGTCACATTCCAAGTCCAAAAATGACCAGTATATATGATTTCCATCAGCCAGGAAGACGCCCAAAATCATCGTTGTCATCATCTTCATCGGCACGAGATCCGCCAGTACGAGGTCTCGCACTCGTTGGGCTCCAGCCTTGGCCCGACGTTGTCGCAAATGTAGCAGTGGCAGTGGGTGAGTGAGGTGAAGTAGTCACCGAGGATCCAGAGTGTGGCAGTATCCTTTCAGCACCACGGGGAGACTGGTACAGTTGAGAGTCCAAGATAAGCTGACCCTTATACGCAGATGCAGTGGTGAACCCTTGTCCCAAGTCCCCATCGCTCGCCTGCTGTTCGAAGCGCTTATTACCGCCCGTGACGTTAGTGCCGATGGTATCGTTGGCCCTCTCTGTCCGGGGCAGATGGCCAAACTTGGCATGCGAGGGTGTATCATTGTCAATTGCGGGTGATGCTGGCTCTTGTCCTGGTCCAACGACGAGCTCTGGCCGAGTGATGAAGAACAGGATGACATTGAACATCCCGGAGAACGCGAACAAGGCACTCGCAAAGAGTGTGACTTGATAGGGAATAGTGTGTCCGCTGAAGGACATCCACCGCGCTATCGTGTTCGGGAACATACAAAAGATGTACACTGCCGGATAGCTATATATAAAGAAAGGTCATAGGAAAGCGGGAGTAGTCAGCGGGTGGATGTAGATGCAAGGATATGGAAAGGTGCTCACAAAAGGAGAAGGTTTGCAAGGTACCTGTTTTCTTCCTCTTCCTCGCTTTCCGCCTCGTCCAGTTCTTGCTTGATTCTGTCCCGAGAGCTCACCCAGGAGACGCGACCCTTTTCGATAACAACGAAACCCCTTATCACGAAGAACATGAACCCGTACAAGACGGCCATCAAGATGGCCGCCGTCCATACCCAGAGGTATTCCGATACAATCTGCTCAGTTCTCCTCTGGGAATAGATCCAGCACCCTATATTTTCAGAGTAAGGTTGAGATCGGAGTCATGTGCGCAGATTCGAAGATGATAAACTGCCCAAGCCAGATATTAACACTCACAGTATCCAGTAATACCATAATAAGGCTTGTTTCTATGGACAGCATAGGGGATAGACACCACCAAAGCTGTAAAGATCCATACACCGAGAACCAGGAGCTTTGATATACGCCGTGGTGCCCTCCAGCGAAGGATAAGCACCGAGAAGGTTTGGACAGCAATGGCCTGAGATTAGAAGAGGGGGTTGGCGTCAAAAGCTTGATTATCAGGGTGGAGAGACGTAGGACTTACGAGTGACCTGCGTGTTCCAGCGACCACAGAAAGACAGGAGAGAAATGAGCAGCAAGGATCGTACATCAGCTTCCATTCTATGCGAGCTCGTCGACAGGAGAGTGAAAAGATTCTACGCACGTCAAGGCCACCCCATTGATGCCAATCTGTTTGATGACGGCTTGTGCGGTACAGAGAGGTCCTTCGGTAATGCGCTGGAAAAACGGAAATATTCCATCAGAACAACTCGTTTATGAAGACACAGAAATTTCCGAATGGAAGAAAAAATTCGTCAGCTTGCCAGTATCAATGGCTCTTGACCAAATGTCGACCATTGTACCGCAAGACACTTGCCGCCGCATGCCAGAAAGCAAGAATGGAACAGGAGTTAATCGGCAAACTCACCCCTTCCCTCATCCATCTAATGCTCGGCATGCCCCCCAAAGCCTGCAGCAGGTCTGCAAGCATAAGATTGAGAAATAGACTTGAATCCGTAACGTCTGCCTGGACTCTCGACCCATCTCGTTTTAGGATCCGCATCCGTTTCAGCCATCGGTACTAAGCCGTTGTTCCATCTACGTTTAGCGAAGAATGGGATGAAACCAAAATATGAATCACCAAAGCGTAGACCAGCAGCACAGATACTGCAGCCGCAGACATGCTGTAGACGCACATAGGTCAAAATCACCTGGCAGGATGCACACCGATTCTCTGCAAAGACTACCACTTACAAAGAAGACTGCACAACGAAGGAGATCCCCAACCTCTCTTCAAATGTAAAAACGGCGTCTGAATCCATCGCTGCTCAAGGACCGAGGTCGGCTGTGGAAAAGGTGCTACGACCGAGAACTTGACAATGGCGGGTTAAAAGGTGATTCTCTCGCCTTCTTCAGCAACCTTATATCCCTTTGTATAATTCAGGAACAAACTGTATTCCCCGTCAGGTTGGTACGCGTCTACTTCATTCAGTCAGCTACACAATGCACACAGCATCCACAATTATAGTCACTGACAGGGTGTGTGGAAAGCTGTGGAGCGAGAAAGCTGTAAAGTCCCTTAAAAGTACAGCCCAAATGGGCCTGAAGCTACCTGGCGATTGGCAGTATGACGGCCGATTATGAGAGTCAAGCAACTTTTTGACTCTGAATCCTTTCGGAATACAAGGACAATCGGAAAGGAGTGATTAGATCGGGAAAATTAATTAAAAGTCAAGTTTATAGCAAAATTCCGTAGACGCGTCGAATACTACAACAGGGAGCACAAGGCTGGAGAGTGAAGAGAACGAGGGAACCTGGACATTCGCCAACAGGGGTTGAAGGCCCGCCACGGTCCGTGCGTGCTCCTGCCGCTCCGTTCACAGGTCGATTAGATCCTTGTCCAGCGACCGCGACCGATAAGTGGGATGGTGACAGAAACTCATTCACAAATCGACAAGAGGGCCAGTGGTGTTGGGAAAGTCAAAGGGGAGCCAAAGGATGCCAGAAGCCCGGTCTTGATCGTCGTAATGGTCTGGTGATTACTTCCCTCCTGCAATGTTCAAAATTATTAATGCGTTGATTTTGAAGGGAGTTTCTGGGACGGGAAAGTCGACTCTCGGATCGGCATTGTCCAAGGAGCTTCGCATTCCATTCGTCGAAGGCGATGACTTGCACCCAAAGTCCAACGTTGATAAGATGTCGGCTGGCATCCCGTTAAACGATACCGATCGTGAACCGTGGTTAAAGCTTATCAGGGCAACAGCGGAGCAGCTGATCGTCGAACAGCAAAACCAAAAAACACTCGAAGAGGCCGACGAAGATAATTTGCGGGGTGTTGTCGTTGGGTGTTCCGCATTAAAGCGCTACTACCGCGACATCCTGCGAGGCAAGGAAAATGCAGCATCGGACAAGGCCAGCCTCCCTGAGGAATTGAAACCAAATCTCGAGAACATTCCGACATTCTTCGTCTTCATTGACGGCCCACAGCCGCTGCTGTACGACAGAATGGAGAAGAGGCCAGGTCATTTTATGAAGGCGTCAATGTTGGATAGTCAATTGGCGACATTGGAGAAGCCTATCGGCGAGGAGGGAGTTGTCGTTGTCTCCTTGGAAGATTCGACAGACATCCAAGTCCTTGAGGCAAAGGAGAGACTAATTACATTAATATAGTTAAGATAGAGATGGTACACAGATTGCGCACATACCAATGCAAATGCAAGGAAGAAAGCAATATTGCCAGAGGATCGACTCGCATTTCCAACCTCCGGCATTATCCATTACCCGGCACCGTTTCCCATACTCGGCAAACGCCGAACCTCGGCCGAAATGTTCAAATTGTTCATATAGAGCGAAGCAGATCTTGAGGTAGACCAGTCTCGGGAACACCGTGACGCCCCGTTGGTTTGAACTTTGTGGGAGTTCCTGTGTTACCGTAGCCGTAAAACGGAACTTGGTCCAAACAGGGCCCATAGGGACGGGCAGTGGACAGTGCATGGTATGATTAGGACGATGAAGCTGAAAGAAAGCTGGAACAACGCTGAACGGTGAACATCAATATCAGTGACATCCGAGCGATGCTTCATAAGCTCCAATAGCACATGGCGGGCTCACTCTCACTGCGACGTGGTCCGTGTCCAGTTAACGCTGAACGATCACTGACGGCGCGGGCGCTAAATTAATTCAGACTTCAGCATGCGATAGGCTGAACTCTGGAAGTGCTAATTATAAGTTAATCAACGGCCCTTCGGCCGTTCGACCCTGACCACTTGCGCACCATCGGGAACGGGCACTGGAATTGTTCTCACACGATCCTGGGTTAGTACCACCACTTAGTCCATTGATTGTCTTGAATACGTAAGGCCTCCATCTACACCCTCACTCTGTAATTCGTAATACTCGAACGTTTTCCTCACCTTATCTCTCAAGATCCTCTGCTGGGCAATCAAACAAAGTCATACTGCCTAAGAACTATGGAGATGACAAAGCGGAGCAGGATCAAGCCAGAGAGGTCTCTTCTCGCAGAATCGCCTGACTCTGGGAGTGTTTTGCCTGGAGAGCCTGACAAGCAAGTGAGTATACTACCAGAGCCGATGACATCGATGATATAATCATTGTACTCAGACTGTGGATGGGAGTGCCATGGAGTTCGTAGAAGGACTCCACGTTCGATCCAACCCGTATCGGGCCAGAATCATTTTAGCGCTATGTTTCACCATCCAGTCTGATGTACAGTGTATGGCTACCGAGCTCGCAAGCGTTCCAGAAGCCCTCCTTGATGTATGCGATCACAGCCCTGCCCTGCTCTCTGCGGCACTTCGAACGAAATTTATCGAAGGACGTACCCCGGTCGGATGGCTGTTCGACCATCTTCCCGACTCTTTCGTTAACTCGGAGCGGAATTCGCAGAATATCCATTCACTACTTGCAGCAGCCACTCTAGGGCTTCTTGAGTCATACTGCCCCTCAGATACCACCGCTGAAAAGGACTTGCTGGAGTCGTACTGCAGAAGGAATTCCAACTGGTTTTTCCAGAGAGAACTCAACGAATTTAAGAAGTCAAGCATACGCGACACAAGCTATAGAGCTAAAAGCTCCTATGCCGGCGAACTGGAGCGAGATGGTACCGTGGAATTTACAGTCCCGCACTTCCGACGGAGGATGCTATCGGACGGATTTGTCGACATACGCTTCGTTTTCTGGTGTGAGTTACTGTTGTCTTTGTACGGGTCAAGCGACAGCATCCTAATCGTTTCTAAAAAAGGTTGTGTATGGTCATACTGTATAGAATGTAACGAAACAGGGGCGTGGTACATGAAGCACACCATTGTCGAAGACCCGCTGAACACAGACATACCAAGCAGATCAACAAATCCACCGGGACAATATCGATGCGTTACACTTTGGCTCGGAAGCAGTAAGCTTTACATACATTATCAGTTTATCCTGCTCAACAACTTTAGATACAGCAAGTGATACAGCAATTGGACGGTTACTATTCCCTCAGACTGACGGTGGAAAAGTACTTCCGGACAATAGCTTCAGACTAAACTACGCTTCTATCTCACTTGAATTGCTGCAGCAGGCGTAAGATTCAGACCCTTATCCGCCAATAACCAACGCTGACAAACGTGCAAATGGCAACGATCCAACAGCAACCAATATATCGACTCAGACGGAACTCTCAGAGGTCAACTCCGTTTCAGCCCGGGTACAACCAAAAATGATATAGAGCTGAATAAGTATGAGTAACAAAGCCAATTGCACGCTTGTAGCTTCGACGACTTGACCTATACATGGAGTGCAGTATGATGTAATGCAACCAGAACGATGACAATGTCATCGAGTTATCATTCGCCCGAGTCCAACATTTACGTCCCTTTAGCTATTGAAAAGATCGCATGTATTACTTCACAATAGCCCATTGTGTGCACGCATACTCTATAGATGGCTTAGTAGTATTAATCAATGACCTAACCTCTCTTCTACGCCTAGGCCTCGCACTACAAGAAACTCAAGAACGCAGTCGTAAGTTCCCCTGTCCCACAGGCTACATCGCTCGAATTACCCGAACCATACAGAGCAGCTATGGCTCCCTGTGTGAGACCACAGGGCCCCCAGTCACACAATATAAATCGTGTTGAACGTTCAGATCACGGACTCTGGCGCCGGGCCGCCGGCGCTAAACTAATAATGAGCACTGAAGACAGGCACAAGTCTCAGACTCATACAAGTGAAAGCTCATGTCTCATAGCACTGGAGAGATTGGGACGCTAGCATGTACACTGGAACTGGATTTGGAAATGATAAAGATTAACGGCGTTGTGGACACGTTGTGGCCGACCGACCACCGACCCCGGCCACTTGCCACACTTCGCGAGGCTAATCGAATGTGGATATTCTCGCACCAGATGTTAGTTCCAGCCTGTGCATCATCATATTGAACTTTGAGCTCATATTACATCCTCCATCTTCACTCTCATCCTCTAAATCATAGTTGTCAATCAAGGCAAGTCCTAAAACTTGAGAGTTGAACGACTTATACTCACCTTATCTCTCAAGATCATCCGCGGAGTATTCAAACAGAGATCTTGAGAGTCTACAGCAAGTCTAGCCAGTAGCAAGTATGGAGATTGGAAGCCAGACACGGATGAAGCCAGAGAGGTCTCCACTCGCAGTACCGCCCGACTCCGGGAGAGTTTTGCCCGGAGAACCTGACAAAGTGGGTATATTACTGGTTTCCGTACCGTTCAGAGCTACGATGACATTGGTAAAATAGCAGCACGCTCAGATTGGGGACGACAATTCCACAGAGTTTGCTCAAGGACTCCACATTACATCCAACCCTTATCGGTCCAGAATCATTTTGGCGCTTTGTGCTGTCGTCGACGCTGATAAAAAAGATATGGATGCCAAACTCACAGTCATCCCGGAAAAGCTTCTTCGTGCATGCGATTGCGGCTCGACGCTACTCTCTGTAGCACTCCAAACAAAATTTGTCGATAAACGTACCCCGCTCGGATGGCTGTTTGACAATCTTCCCGACTCCATCGTTCACTCGGATCCCGAGGAGGTCAGCTACCAAGTACTCGCAGCAGCCACTCAAGGGCTGCTCGCGTCATACTGGAACGGGGAGTATACTGCCGCAAAGGACTTAATACAATCGTGCTGCAGAAGGAATATCAACATGTTTTTCCAACGAGAACTGAATGAATTTAAAAAGTCAAGCACATGCGAAACAACCTATCAAGTTGACCTTAAAAAGAAAGTTCACGCTATCAATGGTCCCGGGCTGCAACAAAATGGTACCGTGGAATTCACAATACCGAACTTCCGACAAAGAATGCTATTGGATGGATTTGTTGACATACGCTTTATTTTCTGGCGTGAGTTATCTTTGCACCGGCTATTTTTAAGACTATATCGTCTTAATCATTTATCACACAGAATGTTTATGGTCATACCGTATACACTCTAGCGGAGGAGAGGCTTGGCACGTGAAGTGCACCATTGTCGACGACCCGCTGAACATCAACCTACCAAGAGAAATGCCAAAGTTACTAGAATTATATAACACAGCGACGGGAGAAGTAGAGCTTGAGTCTTGCTATCGATGCGCCACACTGAAACTCAAAACCAAGCAATTGACGGGTAAGCTCTCCATCTCTCATCCGAGCTCGGAATATCGCTCAACGGCCCAATTGACAGATATAGCAGCCGGAAGGTTACTATTCCCGCCCCCGGCCATGCAGCATAAGGTTTCCTCCGATGGCCATGTTTTCCGGGACACCACCAAGGCCTTTGAACGAAGGTACACTTCTATCTCACTTGGATTTCTGCAACAGGCGTAAGCTATATATCCTTACATCCCCGAATAATCGACGCTGATAAACGGGAACGATCCAACAGAAACCAATACACAGAATCGGACGGAATTCTCAGAGGGATAATCCATTTTAGCAGGGATACAGCCAAGAAAGACATAGAGACCAATAATTACGAGTAACAAAATAAGGTAGTTAGTTACAGACTTGTATACGTAGCCTCGACGACTTGACTTATCCATGGAGTGCAGTATGTAATGGGATGAGAGCGACCAAACAATGGATTGGGTATCGTTAGCCCAAGTCTATCATTTTCCTTGCCTGTTGGAAACATTGAGCTGCATGCACACAAAGGACTTAGTATTAATCAATGGGTTGACTTCTCCGCACACCTAGGCCTTGTACAAAGAGTCCAAAAACGCAGTCGCCAGCTCCCCCACCATCTCGGGTCCCACAGCACTCGAGTTGCCCAAACCATACAGCGCAACCATGGTTCCCTCTCCCGACGGTGCCAATTTAGCCTCCTTCACCGCATCCTTCAAATCTGCAATAAACTGGTCAACGACCGGCACCGTCAAACGCGTCACAGCAATATGCACAGCCGCAGGATCAGCAAGCCCATTCAAGTGCCACCCGCGTTTGCTCATGGCATCTCCCACCTCCAGCACGTTCACGTTGGGATGCTTGCTTCCAAAGGCGACGACACTGGCGGGTGGGTCTCCGAGCACGTAAAGCTCGGGTATTGAGCTCCTGATGGTGTCGGCGATGATTCGTGCGGTGAGGACGATGCTGCGGCATGACTCCAGGTACCCCCTGCGAACATGGTCAGTGTTAGAATGATGTGGAATGACGTTGAGACGGTGAATACGTACTTGGAACCAATAGCTTGCATCACTGCCCATGTGCCGGCAATAAGGGCACCGGGACTGGTCTTGTCAGGATGCATGTGTCTTGGGAGTGTAGAGCGACTTACCGAGAACCTGCGAGACCAGGGCTTGCATAGACACCGCCGGTCCAGCTGGGATTGACATAGTATTGGTGGGCGCGCAGCTCGGCATTGCGATACATTAGAACTGAGGTTCCCTGACACGTCGCGTAAATGAGGATGATCTAGAAGTAGAGGTGAAATCTGGGTACCTTGGGAGCAAAGCCATACTAAAGCGACGTCAGCACGCAATCCAGCTGAGGAAAGGAACGTCTTACTTTGTGAGTGTCGCAGCTGATACTCGTCACGCCAGGGAGTCTAAAGTCGAATGGGGCCAGTTTATACTTGCCTTTGCCATCACCCCCTGACAGACCAGCGGGCTCCAAGAACGGTACAATAAAGCTTCCCAAACAGCAGTCCACGTGCAACCCAATCTTATACTTGAGTGCGAGCTCTGATAGACCCGCGATATCATCTTGATTTCCGTCTGGGAAATTGATGCAGGAGCCGACGAGCTAGAACACGATGAGCAATAGTCGGTGAAATGGGGGATAAACGGCACCCACGAGAATGGTGTTTGGATTGCTGAGGGGAAGGGTGTGAATTATTTGAAGATAGACAGGAGATTCGGAGCACTCACATCGCCCGACGAACACGCTTTAGATCGACTTTCCGCGTGTATGGGTCCACAGGTAATGTGTGTACCTTGATGCCCATGTAAGCCGCGCCCTTGTCGAATGCTGCATGTGCAGAGGCAGGAATGATCCTGTACACGTCGTTAGCGATAGAAAATGCGCGCAAGAGAGCGGTCCGTACATCTCAGGCTCGGTTATACCCTTGACTTTGCGCGCCCAGTCACGATATGTCTTGACGGACATGACTATAGACTCCGTTCCACCTGAGGTCATTACACCGGCACCATCTTGCGCGTGATAAAGCTTGAGGCACATTGCCACAATTTCGGCCTCCATCTTGCGGATGGCGGGGAAGACATCTGGGTGCAGGGGATTTGAGACGCAGTAGCGGTCGTAGGCAGCCACAATGATCTTTTGCAAGTCAACGCCTCCGTCTGCCCGAATTGTGAGATTCCGTCTGAACCTCGAAAAGAGCATGACGACGTACGATATACTGCGCCGGACAATTTCCCGTCCTTCCAGACGCCAGTTTTACCATTGAGCTCGCTGTCCATCTTGTCCATCTCTTCGAGTATCCATTCGATAGACTTGCCCTCATCCGGAAGCGCAAGGTGCCGGGTAACGTCCGGACCCTTGGGTACAAGTTTGTTCTCGACATCAAGCTTTGCCTTGCCCATCTGGGCTTCGACCTTCTTCCTTGTCGACGGCAGCTTCAAGATAAGGCGAATGACAAACTGTATCCAACAGATTCAGCGATTGAAACGGAGGAAACACCAACCGACATACCTGAGAGACATATGTGTAGACCTCCTTCCCCGTCGTCACCACACCCCGCGCCCGTAGATGACGGTATGCCTTGAGAGAGTAGATGCCAACGACATAGTAGAACAGAGCAGACTTTGCGATGTCCAGCTTTGCCAAAATGGCCAACAATGGACCCAACACTTCCTTCACGTACGGTGTGGCCAGGATGAGCGACAATGGCTTCGAGTTTGCTGGAACGGCCATGGTAGAAGTCACTAGGAGAGTTAAGTAGTTGGCCTGGGTGTTTGCGACCTTACAAAGGTCAGGTAGAGCATACGATTCTTTTAAACAAGCGAATCGCGGTTACCCGGCAGAAACAAGAGGTGCGTGTGTGCGTACCAAAAATGGACGTCATGGGCCGTCACTCGGGAGCAGGCGCGGGAATCAAGCCTCCCTTTTTAGGAAGGTCCACGCGTAAACAGAATTGTGTCATTTCCACCGACAATCCTCCTGCAAATGGTCATCAACGACATGTAATACTATCGACGCCCAGACTCTTGTTTTGCTACGGGCAACATGGCGACGGTATTCTTCGACCCCTCGACCTCAGTCATCAGCACCGCGCGCGTGCTGCGGTTGCAACGAAACGGAACTTCTAGGAACTGCCACCAGTCAGGGACCCGCTTTCTGAGGCCACTGTGAACCCCGCGGCTGATATACTAAATATTAGTACGGGCCTATGGTACTGGTACTTCACGGGCCTCGTCATACGACTTGGAAAGCTGGAGCTTTTGAGCCATTATCTTCCACAATTCATTCTCGAGTGTCATGGGCGCTGGCTCGGAAGGTCGGAACATAGGTATGCACCTGGTTCCAGTTGTTTCGTAACACATTGGCGACACGAGCGCTGATTCTCCCAAAGCGGCTGTTCCATCATACCAAACATAGTACCGGCAATATTTCCGCCATACCCGCGGTTCTTTGAAGGCTGTTTCAAAGAAGAGTCTGGCAACGCCGCTTGGCGTAATTTCAGGTATATATTGACTTTTCTCGTTCGTCGCAAGGACGTACTAATATCAGCCCTCCCCCTAGCTTGACTTGTCCAGTTTGAAGTTTACGCCATGTCGCGACAAAGTACCCTCATCCTGTTTGTTATGCTGGCTCTGAACGCTGCCTCTCTCGCATTGGCTGTTCCAAGCCTTCCAGGCTCATGGAAATACAGACCTTCCTCCCAGCAGAAGCCGTCTCATAGCTCAAACTCTGGAAATCACCAAGGATCGCATCGTGGCTCGTCGGACATGAGCTCGAATGGTCGTCACCGCGGGTCATCCTCTCATTCGAGCTCGTCGAATGGTCACAACCGCGGGTCTTCATCTCACTCAGATGATTACAAACATGGCTCGCATCCCTACTCGAACAACCACCGTGGGTCGTCTTCGCAATCGAAGGAGCACCACTACGGATCTACTTCCCAATCAAATGGCCGACACCACGCGTCCTCTCACCGGGCGTCGAGCGCTCATCACGGCTCCCATGAGATGACAGCTGCTGGCGGGTACGCTGAGAGTTCAAACAACCTGATCTTCTTTGAAGCTAACCTACACCTTAGTTATTGCGGCTTTGTGGTGACTCCAGATGAAGTTAACTCATCAGAACGAAAGTTTGCTCGCATGAGGCGCACGCAACGCGCCGCGGGAGATGATCTCGACCCCATTACCATTCCGGTTCACTTCCACGTTATTGCCGCCAATGAAACCATGGAGGGTGGTTGGGTTCAGTACGTCGACGTTCAGTCAATCTATTCAGTATCCAACATATTCACCATTTCCCGTTTACCAGTGACTCTCAACTCCAACTCTCAATTGACATCCTCAACCGTGACTATGCAACTGCGATGATCACCTGGGAACTGGCAGAGATTACTAGAACCATCAACGAAGAATGGTTTACGTCTGCCAACATCTGGCCTCAGTGAGTGCGGTCTTCTAGTTTGACGAGATCCCACTAACCCTTCAACCAACCAGGGCTCAAATCGACCTTGCGCAGGAAATGAAGTCAGAACTCAGGGCTGGAGATGAAGGAGACCTGAACGTCTACACAGTAGGGTACGAGAATATCCTTATCCACTCCGCTCTAGGCTTTCTTAACCGTTTGTTCCAGGTTTGTCAAAGAAGCAAAAGAAGTCGAAGGTCTACTGGGAGTAGCAACATTCCCTAGCAACTATACCGAGACCCCCATGGAAGACGGTATCATGATGAAGTACAGCACGCTCCCAGGAGGAGTAAACCCGACGTACAACCGGGGCTTCGTCCTGACACACGAGGCGGGTCATTGGGTCGGCCTATATCATACTTTCCAGGTAACTTCATTCTTTTCGTATCCTCACAGGTCTTCAACTAACAAAACTATCAGGGTGGCTGCGAAGGAGATGGTGATCTCGTAGACGATACGCCTGCCCAAGGCGGGCCTTCGCGCGTAACGTTCCAAGGCGGATGCGTCCCGACTGATACTTGTGAAAACCTTCCTGGTGTGGACCTCATCTGTGAGTACATTCTTGGCTCCCATTTTGTCGTAAGCTCATACCAATGCTATTTCTAGCCAATTTCATGGACTACTCCGAAGAGTTGTGCAAGTCTACCACCTTTACGGATGGTCAGATTCGGAGAATGAGAGACGAGTTGAGTGCGTTTAGGGGCTACGACTGAGGGGGGTCTAAGGGTGTGATTTTTATTTATTTTCTCTTATGCATTGCGTGTTGGACAATTAGAAGCAGAGGCACAGTTGAGGCTTACAGAGGCCAGTCGTCATGTCGTTTCCTGGTAGTGACTTCGAGAGAGCAGGGATACCCCGTAAAGTAGATACAGCTCTGTATAGAAGAGTAACTTGAAACCTCTGGTTGTGGCTAATTTTGACCTTCGGAAGGATTGGGCGCTTGTCCTCATCAGTCTCGGCGTCTTTGACATTCGTGGCGATGCATTTATTTGATCGCCGAGAGCAGGCACGTGTCTCGTTTTTTCAGAAATTCCGAATTTCTTAGGGTTATTCCCCCTTCTCGATTCTACAACCTCCTCGGATTCTGTTCCTTTGATAACGTAGTAAGCTTGCTTAGACAGTAAGCCGCTCCCAAAACAGCCCACAAGCAAGCTATACCCTCAAAATGGTCTCATTTAAGTACGTTTTCACTGTGCTTCAATAGCACTGTTCTTGGTGTTGAGAAAAAGCTAATCGAGTGGTCTTTTAGCTGCCATGGTGCGATTATCTCACCACAGAGACACGTATAGTTCAAAAACTAATTTTGCCAGTGATTACTTCCAACAGTTTGCGGTGACGTTGTGAAAAAGCCCAAGCTCGATCAACATGGTGCTCGATGCCATGGAGGTTTTGACTGCATCGACTGCTCGAAGACTTTCAACAGCCCAGCTGAATGGAAAGGGCACACGTCATGCATCAGTGAGGCGGAGAAGTACCAAAAGACGCTGTACAAAGGACCTCAGGTGCGTTAATTCTTTCAATCGCCCGATAACCCTTGCTGGGCAATTATGTTCCCTTGTTGACGGTATTCCTCCCTTTCTTGTTGGGATTACAGAAAGGCGAGGGTAACCAAGGTTATCAGAGGAACAACGCACGGGGTGGATTTGGTGGAAGAGGCGGCCGTGGTGGATTTGGTGGACGGGGTGGGCAACAGAATGCGTTTGTTCCTCCGCGGCCCAGAGGAACTGGTGCCAACGAGACACCACTGGGCAGCACCCACCGTATGTCGCCTGTGGATCCTATACCAGTAATTCCTACAGTTGCGTCCACACCTGCTGCATCATCCTCGGAGAAGACCAAGGAGAAGTCGAAGGATAAAAAGCGCAAGTCTCCTGATGGGGAGGTGAGTGGGTTCTAGATTGTGATTTTTGGATATGTACGGATGAACGTTATTGTCGAAGACCTCCGCAGAGCCCACATCGAAAAAATCCAAGTTGGAGAATGGCGACGAGTCGAAAAAGGAGAAGAAGGAGAAGAAAGAGAAGAAGGATAAAAAAGAGAAGAAGTCCGCCGTCGACGCGACATCCAACGCAGACCCTGCCGCCTCAATAGAGGCGGAAGGCAAGAAGGAGAAGAAAGATAAGAAGAAGAACTTGTCGGACGAATCCTCAACCAAAATGGACGTAGATTCCAACCCACCGACGGCGGACGGCTCGTCGGATAAGAAAAAGAAGAAGGAGAAGAAGAAAAACGGCGATTCGATGGATGTCGATACAGCAGCACCTTCAAAGTTGGAGAGTTCTGCAACAGACAAACCGAAAAAGTCGAAGAGCAAGAAATCCAATGACCAGGGCGAGGCTATATCGGAGTCGAAGAAGGAGAAGAAGAGCAAAAAGGAAAAGGTTTCCTCGTCTTCATGATACCTTTCTTTTCTCGTCCTGTGCTATCTCTTTTGCTTTCGCTCTTTTTGCTTCCGCCTTCATTCTTGCTCCCTCTCCAGCTGCTATGTAACGCGGATCAAGCTCGCGTCTGGATTTCCTCTACCTGTGATCTATAGTAAATCTCGTATATACATTTACCCGTGCTACGCGACTATCCTGTAGCTATCGTTAACGAGAATAACAGTAGGATAAAGCAGGTATTTGCCGCTGTTGTCCAGATTTAGGGGTATACAAACGGGCACGTGGCTGGTGCCTGCTAATTAAATCGATGTCCTACTTGGGAGATAGAGCCCAGCCTTACAACCACCACTACAACCCAAATAATGCAAGCTCTCCAGGTAATTTCCTTCTTTTTCTACACATCTTGTCTCTCTGACGATAGCAGTCCCATCTGTTCGCTGTACGCGAGTATCTCAGCCCAGTAAGTATCCTCGTGGTCGGTTGCGACGATAGATGGTGGAGCTGATCAGGGTGCTGTGTAGGTTTTGAAGGAGAGCAAGTTCAAAGAACATGGTCGAATTACTCCAGGTACGCGGTACGCTCGCTTAGTGCTGGTCAATGCTGATATTGACCCGGGATTTCAGAGGAGTTTGTCGCGGCTGGAGACTTTTTGGTGTACAAATTCCCTGTGTGGTCGTGGTGAGTCTTGCCTTTTCCTGTGCATGTGGTGCCACTCGACCTCCCTATCGAGTTGTAGAGAGGTACCACGCGCGAATGAGAACGATCTTGTACTTATTCCACGTTTCCAATCCACGACAACAGGGAGAAAGGTGACCCCAGCAAAGCTCGAGATTTCCTACCCGCCGATCGACAGTATCTCGTCACACGAGGCGTGCCCTGCCTGCGCCGTGCCCAGTCTCTAGCCTATACCGACGCTGACGAGGATGCTGAGCGACTCCTGTCCTTTGGCGATGGTGGAACGTCTGCAGGAGAGGGCGAAGAGTGGGTGGAGACGCATGCAGGCCGCAAGGTCTCACAGAACCAGAGCAACGCGGTGTTGGAAGAGATCCCAGATGTTGATGATGGAGGAGATGACCTGGCTCGTGGTGTAGCAGGGCTGTCACTCGGTGGAGGCGTAGGCAAGGGTGCGCAGGAGACTCCGGATCTCGCTGATCTTGATGATATCCCGGACATGGAAGAGGATTTGGAAGAGGCGGACGAGGCTACGGCAAAGCCCAAGCCTGCGGCGGTCGTTAGCTCCGCTTCTGCTGCCGGAGCTGCATCTAGGTGAGTGGAGACCTCCTTAACCCATGGAATTACGTTGCTGATTGTATGACCCTTGCAGTCCAGCCGAGCCCGCAAAGACCAACTTGCTTCAGGTCCGGACGTATGATGTTATGATCACTTACGACAAGTACTATCAGACACCGCGTCTTTGGTTGATTGGATACGATGAGGTGCGTGTCCTTGCCTTGGTTATCGATCTGTCTCATTGATGCTACGCGTCCCCTGTAGAACCGCACTCCATTGAACCCTCAGCAGATCTTCCAAGACATCTCCGCAGACCATGCCCAGAAGACGGTCACCATCGAGCAATTCATCCACTCCAGCTCCCTTCAAGCCGCCTCCGTGCACCCGTGCAAGCATTCAAGCGTCATGAAGAAGATCATTGAACGCATGAATAACAGCGTCGTCGCCGAGCAGTTGGCACAGCACGCCAAGGCCGGGTCCTCCGCAGGTGCCGCTGCGAGCAAGGATACTGGAAAGAAGAAATGGTTTGGGAGAAAGTCGAACTCGTCAGTGAAGGAGCCAGTGAATGAAGATGAGGAGGTAGAGGGCATGCGGGTCGATTTCTACCTCGTTGTGTTCCTCAAGTTCATCGCGTCGATTGTGCCTACCATTGAGGTGGATTCTACGACTTCATTCTAGGTCGATGCAGATTGGACTCGCGTCCTATCAATACCCCCCTTCGCTTCCTCCCATGCATCATCTCTAATAATTCTGGTGTTACAGTACCTCACCAATCATGTCGACTTTCACCTACTACTATGTCCTGTGCCCGAATTTCCCTTTCTTCCCCTCATCGAACACATAACCTCAATATCGTTGTATTACTACCTACCGCTATCTCAAACTACTAACCTAGAAGAAACAGGGTTTTTAGCACTTACTGTCGGAATGAATGACCGCGTATCCTGGTGTACGCATCGCCAATGGATCCCATTTATTGATATCAGTGATTCAGCGAGTGATATTGGCCGTAGATATTGGTACAGTATTCCGTATTCAAGACTTTCCTGTTAGGTTGTGTATCTAGTTGTTCCATTAATTGTTCCACGATTATGCAAGGGTGATAGGGAAACCGGTGGAGGCGAGCAAGGTCTCCGAGCTGTCGAGTTTGCGAGGGCCATCCCCAACCTTGGTGTGGATAAGGCCCTTGACGGCACCGACTTCATGAACTAGAGCGACGTTGCGGTTGAAGCCCTCAGGGACCTTGGCCTGCGCGTTGATGTTGCCCGCGAGCTGCTCGCCGAATACGCCAAGGTTATCCTTGAATTCACCCTCCTTCTGGGGGAAGAAGGACACGATGAGTTGGATGATGTCCTTGATATCCTTATCCAATGTGTATATGACGGCGTTGGGTCCAGCATCATAGGTGTACGCCGCACGGTACCCCTTTCCTTGTTCCAAACTGATCCTGTTGAGCTCGACGATCACAGCGATAATCGCCCTGCTGACGTCATTCATGTAAAAGATGGGAGGCTCAGTGTCGAGCGCGACGGCATGGAAAGAGTTTGAATCGGCCATCGTGACGCGGGCAAAGGTGTCGAAATCGCGCTCCTGGATGGCCTTTTCCATGAGGGCCATGCGTTCGGGGACGACGTGTTTGATGCGGTGTTGGAGGAGGGTGGAGGTTTCGACTGTGCGTTGCATTCCGGAGGTGCTGCTGGTGCCCTTCTTGTCGTCGCTGACGACGCAGATGAGGGCGTGCATATTGGGCCAGTGGGAAGCGGGGGCGACTTCGACGGCGAGGGAGTCGGAGCCGTCTGGGGAGGAGCCTTTGTTCCAGGCGACGAATCCGCCATAGAGAGAGCGGCAAGCTGAGCCTGAGCCTTGTCGGGCGATGAGGGAGAGTACCGAGGGGGAGACAAGCGGTGGGGTGAGGTTATAAAGGTGGGCCAGGGATGATACAAGTGCTGCGAAACCAGAAGCACTAGATGCGAGACCTGCAGCAGTGGGGAAGTTATTGTATGATGCGATGTGGACATAGTATTGCGAGATCTGCGCAGATGTTAGCTGGTGAAGGTGATCTCAATCGCCTTGGACGCACTTTGGGCTGGCTGGCGTCTTTCTCTTCGATGAGTTCCCTGCGAAGCTTCTTCACCTCCCTGATACAGGTCTCGAGCCTCGATCCTGGCTTGATTTCATCTTCTTTGCCGTTGAGCCATAGGCGATCTCGCTCAAACGAGGGATCGGCGCGAGACGTCGTCGTCGACCGCAGATGGTCCTGTGAGAGGGTCACAGACAGCGACGAGTTGGTGGGCAAGATCAGCTTGGTGTCGCGTTTGCCCCAGTATCTAGACCAATTTCACGTAAATCAGTTGGCCATCGTTGAGCACGATGCAGACGCACTTGATCACGGCGATGTTCACCGGTGCAGAAGAAGTTGCCTCGTATAGCGCCATGATATTATCTATAATTCATCGACATTAATGGAATACAGAGCAGCACAGGAGAATTACAACGTACCTGGGTCAGGGGGATGGTAATGGAGGAAGACCAAGCTGGGTTGGGTGCTTGGGCTTAAATATTTTATGTCATGGCCAGGCCATGGTACGATGTCATCGCTAGTACTAGTCGCCGGTGTTGCTCGCTAAGCCAGTCCGTTATTTTACTCGTTATACAGGTGGTTATGATACGGATAAAGGCAGTTAACGTTGATATCTATCCCGAGTTTTCTCTCTGGATTGAAAGATCAGAAAGAGGTGAATAATATCTTACGCTGGTTCTGTATCGAACCCGGGACCGCTTCGGTGCGTGATCGTCGCGGTCGCGTCGCGTTGTCAGTTCCGACTCCCGAGGCTTGGCAGACACCTCGGAGGTCTATCGAACGGGAAACTAGGCCTAACTTGAGAAATCAGCAGCTCTTATTCGTTAGTTGAACCTCACTTAGGAATATGACATTCATTCCGGAATGTTAAGGTCTTGCGTCGAGGCTGAGTCGAACGCGGGACCTGGGAATGATCCAGTCGCGTCGCGTCAGAGGCGGAATCCGTACCACCATCATGGACGAATTGCACTCCATTTCTTTGGGAGTATCGAGCTTTGGAGGGCCTTCAATCAATACCAATGACTTGACCTGGGCTCTTGACGATCCCGCAGGAATGAAGCTTGTCTCCTGGCTGTCGAACCAAATGAGAAGAACCCTAGATGACGACGACTCGGAAATCAAGGTAGAGAAAGTTAGAGCGGTGCTGCATGATATTACACTGGAGAATGAAGAGGTGAAAAGGTATGTTGACCCTGCATGTGTACGAAGCAAAGATACTGACTCAACGAATCTAGACTCGAGGAAATCGGCCAGAAAGGCCCTCTGATAAAAGAATCTCGACACGACAGCTTGGGTGATTATTGCACGCCGTCTGAGCTAAGGCACGACCCATTTCTCTCTGCAATTAGCTCAGATGCAGTGAGTAACCTCTCAAAAGACGTCAGATAGCGAACAATCACGCAGAGATCGATCTTCGAAATGAGCAATTGGAGTATCTGAAGCGTAGGTTGGATCTTACACGGTAAGTATTTCCGACATGTGTTGCAAGCTTGCCCTTGTTTTACATTCTCATGCTAGGCGGGCTTCAGAAGAACTCGAAGAAACAATACATTGGTTAAAACATACCGTGAAATCGCTTGATACCAGTATTTCAGACAGAAGTGAGCGGCTGGAGAACCTATCGTTGGAAGTACGTGCAGGGGCATTTTTGCAGCTGTTGCGTACGACTTGAATCATGAAAAGGTGGATAATACCATTGCATCGACGCGAGAATTCGCTGTGCACTTGCTGCTACCCCTGGGCTCCCAAGTCACAGACGAAAAGCAAGGTACGTAGCCACAATCCCATTTTTTTTACGGTGTGGAGCCCTTTCTATTAGAGATTCCACAAACGAGAGAGGAAAAACTTCTGGAAGAAATCTCTGCAGCACGCATGATGCTTCTCTCCCCTCTGGACTCTTTAAAACCAGGATTTACACCGGACCCGTACACCTACTTGGTGGAATCGGATGTCGAGGAACTGCATAGGCGCATTGAAGATTTCGACATTGAAGATCTCAAGAGAGGTGCATTCCTCATCAGGCTTGAAAAGCTCTGCGAAGCATTGGAGAATGGAGAGGACCAATCCGGTTTACTTACGGACAGGAGCGACGAGGTGTCTCCGGAACTGACACCTGGGCTGGTCGACTGCCGTGAAGAAATTCGCAATGCGTGGAATGTAGACCAGATGGCGACTTTGAAATCGAATGAGAGTTTGTTAGACCAGGTTCGTGGGCTACTCTGGAACTCTGATTGTGGGTGCTTGTGGCTTATTTTACGTGTTGACAGACGTTGGAAGCCCTCCCCGAGCAAATCATTTCACCTTTGGAGGCGCTTCACGCTCATTTGTTAAGAGAGGTAGCTCATACCAGAGAGGCTGAGGTTTTGATTCGCGTTTTTGGCGAAGAACTCTGTGATTTGAAAGAGGATACCAAGTTTGGGAAGCAGAAAATCACGAGCGAACCGGATAGCGATTCCAACGACGCGACATTGGAGCAGGAACTAAGAGAGTTGTTAGTCCAATTGAAAAGTTTGTTTTTGTAACACTCTTCCATCGGACACGTTAACCTTCAATGAATGTAGGGAAGCGACCTGCAAGTTTTGGACCTCTCATATTATTGGACCGAGACGACATTGTCAAGGAAATCCATTCCCTCGTCACTCATGCCCGAAGTCACCAGCAAGATCCGCTTCGAGATTGGCAACAAACTGCTACGTCCACACTCAAGCAATCCAAATCACACATCCACGGTTTCCTAGGTGATGTGGTGTACGCCAATTCCGCAGTGAACACGTCTCCTCCATTCAGGTACTCGACGGAAGGAGAGGATGTGTGCAGGAAGGCCAAGGAAACTGCGAGATTCTTGGACGGCGAGGGGGTAAGGTTTAAGAAAGCTCTGGATGGGTTCTGGGGGAATGAGAAGCATGTCAAAAAGCTGGACGTATTCGTGAAGAGTGTAATGTCATCCGTTAAAATCTGAGGAAACCCTGTCGTTCAAGAGGTATGAGCTCCTGTACCGGTTATAATGGTTTTTGAAACTGTGACGATGTAATTGTCGGATTTCTTTGCACTATCATATTTTCAAGTTTCCGGCATCGTGGAGGGTCTGTGCGCCGGATCGACTCCGAGTCTAAGTGCCCCACGACGCGTCTCTGCACTCATCATATCGCCGTTTTTGACAGCGGCACATTTGGTCAATGGATGCTGTGCCCAGCGCTTTCTTCTCTTTTACCGTCCACTGATCTCAGAAAGGGTTGGATGGCGTTACAGTCTGAGCCCCGCGTGCCAGATCTGAGTAGCAAGGCGCCAGCTGGGGAGGCTGGAATCGCACTCGTCGAGGCAAATGAGCCTGATCCATGCGCTAACCCTGGTGCGTAGCGTCCTTACCTGGACCCTGGTACAATACCGACGAGTTACCGATGCTTAGACTCGGAAGCGAGTACTCAGGAAGGGTTTGAGGTCAATGGGGAACCTTCGAGCAGCACAATAGATGGAACCGAGGTTTCCAGCGACCTCGTGCCCAACAACCCAGAAACGCAAGGCATACCGCCTCCCCAACAGTCACACTCTCAAATACCGTACGATCTCATCGGAAACTGCAGAAAAGTCGAAGAATACGATGTCGCGGCGGGATGGAAGCTCAAAGACGCTATCGACGCCTTGCGGCCGCTTATGGAACACGATCCCAACGCACACGAGCCAGTCATGTCGAACCTCCTCCTGCGCTACGCCGCCCATTTCATTCTCATAGACCGGAACGCGGATGCGCTGGAGCCAGGCAATGAATCTGCATCCATTCTTCATCGGCTGGCGCAGAAGGATCCAGAACTCTACGAACCAAGCCTTGCCATGCTGCTCGACAACCTGACGGTCTCCTACGAATCGCTTGGGGAACTAGAGGAAGCCATCCGGACAATTTCCAAGTCCATCGATGTTCGGAGAAGGCTGGCAAAGAGGGACCCGCAGGCGTTCCGACCGTTGTTGGCGAATTCGCTAGCCCAGCATGCCGTTCTCCTCTCGAATTTCGATAGAGTGATGGAGAGTTTTGTGCCGGGTCTTGAGGCGTTGGTTATACGCCGGGGACTGTCCAGGAGCTATCCTAGCAGCGAGTCTGCGGCAGCCGCCTATGCGACCTCGCTGGAGAGTGTAGCGTATGATCTCAGCTACTGTGGTCGTACGGAGGAGGTCAAGTTGTTGGAAACTCTCATCCTATATTCATGCAGGGGTATGGCGGCGAAGGAGCCAAAGGTCTTTGAACCTACTCTCGCGCAATGTCTGGACCAGCGGGTTATGTCGCTGTCTGTAGCAGGACAATACTATGGTGCATTGGAGACTGGGAGGGAGGCGTTGGCTGTGCGGAGGAAACTTGCGGAGAAGGATGCCGAGAAGTACAAGGCCCTGTTGGCAGGCACGTTATATCAATATGCGCAGGACTTGGGGAAGGTGGGGAGGTATGAGGATGCCCTGAAGTATGGTCGGGAAGCGCTGGATATACGACGGAGCTTGGCTGTCGGTGAACCGGGGAAACACGATGATCATATTGCATGGTCGCTTTACAACATTGCCCAACACTTAGTTTATTCTCGAAGGGACGACGACGCTGTCGAGTATTACAAGGAAGCGGCCGAGATATGGCGGCGGATTACGCCAAAGATGGACCAGCAAGAACCACGAGAACAGGAACCAAAGGTCGCTGACAATGTGCTTGGAGGTCAGTCCGTCTTCAGACAGGCATTGGAAAGCTATGCGGTATGCTTGTCAAATGTCTGCAAGTACGAGGTCGCAGTGGCGGTTGGGCGGGAGGCGGTGGCTGTGTGCCGGGCGCTGGCTCAAGCGATGGTTGCACCGCAACATGAAGAGCTGCTGGCCATGCACCTGCATATGTTGGCATATGACCTCAATTGCTGTGGGAAGAACGAAGAGGCTGTCGATGCTGTCGCAGAAGCCATCGCGATCAGGCGGCGGCTCGCAGAGGGCAACGCGTTCAAGTACGAACATTCCCTCTCAAGCTCGCTCAACCAGCATGCGTGGTACTTGATGCATTGTCCTGGGAGGGAGCGAGAAGCATTGGAGCCGGCACAAGAGTCTGTCGCTATCTATCATCGACTACGTGAGGGCAATTGGCGGTGGCACAGATTCACAGAGGCCCTGGCGAATTCGATGGATACTGTTTCGCAGGTGTTTTATAAGCTTGGGGAATACGAAGAGGCGATGAGATGGATCAAGGACGCAATACAAGTATTTGGGACACTAATGGATGCAGGATGGGCCAATATAGAGGACTATGATCATGTAGGGGGGGTTTTGAAGTACACTTATGCGAGAGTGCTTTGGAAGGTCGGGAGGGCGGAGGAAGCGGTCAAAGCGGGCGAGGGGGCAGTTGTAATTTACAGAAGGTTGGTCGAACGCTCACATGCAGGACGGTATGATCGTGATCTGGCGGACTGCGTTGCGTTGCTGGAAATGATGTCAAGCGATGAACAGGCGTACCTGTCCAAACCTCCTGCTTCATCAGAGCCTGTGGAGGGGGAAGTAAAGTGAATGGCTTCTGTGTCTCTTTCTCGGTCTTCAGATTGTACACTAGATGAATGTATGTATCATATTGTAAAAATATCAAAACGTATTCCCCGAAATGTTGCGTGCAATTGCCTTGGAGGCCCGGTCGCACTGTTAGTTCAGTAGCGGTGTCGCTGCCTTCAAGTCCTGCCGCCCAGTGGTGCCCTCAATCTTCTCTTCTTGTATTGCGTTCATCGCAAACATGTGCCACCTTCCCGATATCCCTCATTCTCGGAATTCTCCGGTGTCCTTACGCGACAGTGAAGTTTGGGTCTGTCTCGTTGAATTGTGCCACACTGCTCGACCTCACTCTTTCAACTCATTGCGTGCTCACATATGCAATTGGAGTTAACTCCTTTGGTCTCTGCTGGTCCAGGACCACACGGGACTTGGCATGATTGCGACAGGAACTGTGAGTTTGGTTCTCAGGAATTATAGGCATATACACAGTGCTGTCTGACAGTTTCTTGTTCGTGTATACAGGCAGCCTTAGGGTCGAAAAAGCGTACGGAGGGTCTGATGAATCACTCGCATGGTCCCTGTATCAACATTTTGTCTCTTGCCGACATACTGGGGATAATCACCTCGCCTTTCTGATAGAAGCAATTGGATTGTTTCGTCGGCTGGCAGCAGTTGAGGACCCTGTAGAATACGGACCACCTCTATCTGACCTTCTCAGCGTCTACGCACTCAATCTTTGCCATATTAGAGGCTCTGATAACGCATTGGAGCCAGCAGGAGAAGCAGTGTCCATACAGCGTCGATTGGCAGAGCAGAACCCGAAGTACCAGCCCTCACTCGCATCGTCGCTCGACAATCTATCCTGTTACCTGGCCGAATGCGAAATGGTAGAGGACGCTGTTCAGCACTTGTCCGACGCCCTCACAATTCGCCGCAAGCTCCTTGTCAAACATCCCATAATGCAGGAGCCTTTGTACGCCAGATCGTTTCGCCATTACGCCTACTTCCTTTCTTTGATCAACCACGACGACAGTCTGGGCGCATTGATCAACGCTGTCCACTTTGATCAGCGATTGGCAGAGGAGGACATGGCAGCGTACGGACATTATCTCGCGTGGTCGCTTTATCGTTTGGTGGCGGTTTACGAGGAAAGAGGCAGGTACAACGATGGGTTGTCCCCGAGCCTCCGATGCATGGAGGTATGCAGGAAGCTGGTGGAGCTCGCTCAGGATGACGGTAACGATGCAAAAGACCGCCTTGCACATGCGTTGGTCGTCCGCTCAAAAGTGTTGGATGGGATGGGTCTGTACAGGCTGGCACTCGAGCCGGTCATCGAGGCGATGCTGATTTTCCGAAAACTGGCAGCCAAGCAGCAAAGGTTTACGGCCTACTTTGCCAAGTCACTTTCAGCAGTGTCTGTGGTTCTAACTCATCATGGACGCGATGACCCCGTGGTGGTGGTTATGGAAACCCTCGTCCTACGGTCCTGTCGCAGGCTATCTGCCACGGACCCAGACAGATATGAAGGTGATCTTGTCCAGTGCCTCCGCCAGCGTGTGGCTTCGCTTCTCCAAGAAGGCATGCATGCTGAGGCCGCAGAAACTGGACGGGCGGCACTTGGGATTTTACAAAGGCGGGCAGCGAAGGATCCTCACAGCCATGAGGTACCTTTATCGATTTTCCCTTACGGGTGTTCCAGGAGTTTGATGGAGCCGAACGAGGAAGAAGACGAGTTTGGCCTGAAAGCGGCGACTATTCACAGGCAGAACATAATCCCAGTAGTAAAGCTCCCACTACCTACGCTACTGGTCACATAATCTTCCCTGAAACCCGCATAGAAAAATATAAACCATAAAACCCTCACCCTGCGACTTTCCCTAAGTTAACTGGACGAGAGGAAGAATCAATCGCCTTGGAGTTGCTGTGGCTGGAGAGGTATACGCCCTGACGGCACCTGCTTTCTTAGCTCTCCCACCTCACTTTTTTGAAAGTCTCCGTAACGAATCCATTGCAAACGCACCACACGAATGGCTTATCGGGCGCCTAAACCATCTGGTCCCGCAGTACCCAGAGCAAAACCCCAGAGGCGACCTCGGCGTAGGATGGTGTGGTTGTGGCTTGAGAATGTCTGGGAACATTGTAGGGTAGACCATATGGCGCCGCAGCGTCAGGATCCGCAGGACAGTGATCGTAAAATCCTAGGGACAGACAAAGTCGATCAAGAACCTCATTAGCACATCGAAATAAAGATAAAGGCGCTAGAACCACAGCGTTTCAAAGTACTCACTATCTCAAATTAAACCTAGTATGCCCCTTTGCCCCAGGATTTGTCGGTTTACCACTCAACTGACCAACCCACAACTCTCATCCACAACCTTCTCCCCTCCGCAGAACACCACATGCCCAGCATCCAATCTCGCAAACAGGGGAGGAACGCGAGGTGGGCGAGCGCGTTTACCACCACCCTCCTTGCCCACCACCACAACAGGTGTAGAACCGGAAGGTGAACTGGAAGCAGGGACTCGACCACCCGCTGTCGAGTCAGACATCACCACATCCGGGTCCAAAGCCACCTTTTCCTGAACGGCAGCAGCAGGACGCTCGGCAATGTCACTGTCACTGTCGACATTCTCCCCAGAGCTAGCACGCGGGAGCACGAACGTCGGGCTGGGAGGGGCAGGGACCCGCTTCGCACTTCCACACCCTAAACACCTGTAGATGACCGCACGCCCATGCGACGGCAGTTCTACAAAAACGTTCAGCAAGAGTATTATTTATTATCGCACAACTCGCATCTAGAAAGAGCGAACAAAATACACGGAAATAGAGAAAGACATAACCAGAAACACTCACTCCTCACCCGACACGAAGCCGACACACCAAGAACAAGAGCAGCCCCACACCCCCCACACAACGCCCGCTTCATTCCCGGATCCCTAGCGCCACACAGTCGTCAGCACAGACACACGGGGACGAGGAGGACGGGGGATGGGGGTACGTACATCTTTACGGTAGTCTTTGCGCCGACCTCTTGCATAGATTTTGAATACAAGACCGAGAGGTCGTTCAATCCCTTCTTCACCGTCACCTTTGCCTTCCTGTTCCTCTTCCCTTTCCCGCGCCGCCCTTTACCTCCATTTTTCTCAGCAGCAGCAGCAGAATCATCTAGGACAACACCCGCCAACGGCACCGACAGAGCCCGAGAACCCTCTCCCGCTCCCAAACTTCCCAAACAAACTCCAGCTTGGTACATAAAATTCAACCGCTGCAGGATCTCTCGATTCGGCACATTGTTAGCATTCGGCATCACTTCTTTTTCCTTCTTCGAGTCGGTCTTTGCCTTTGCCATCGTTTGACCGCGTACGAGCAAATGAAACGTAATCTTGTTTACGACGAGATAAGACGGGTGGGTGAAGAGGTGATGGCAGTCGGAAAGAAGGACGGACGCGCGCGCCGTCCAGAGTTTATTCCAACCCACGGTCTTTGCATTCCTCGCAGTTCACAATCACATTCAATAGAGCAAAAACATAATATCATTCATCAATCAACTATCCAAATCCACAAAGTAGTAATTACAAAAAACCCAACCACACTCACGCCCTCAAGAACGATGTATATCAAGGAAATCGGATAACCCCTCCCAAGAATCCCTCCCAATTCAGAAAACAACAACTCCCCCAGCTACCACCACATACCCCCTAAACCCAGCGGAAAAGGCAGAACAGAGAGAATACCCAAAGAGGTCGCCGACAGCACAGTTAAGAAAAACATCCCCAGACGCAGCAAAGGTTAAAGCTACTGCTCGAACCCCAAAGGGGAGCAGCCGCCAACCCGGCTTCCGGAAAGTTCATTCTATGCGCATGTCGTCTCGCTTCTAGGCTCTCATCAGTCCAGCTCCCTCCCTAGGCGTCGAAAAGTACGCGATGGTGGTGGAAAGTGTCGTCGTCCCTTCGTTGGTCCGGTTTCCAGTCGGCGGATGGACGGTGAATGACGGTGATGATGTGTCGGGCGTGCCGCAGTCGACCAGACGGACAGTCGACTGCACAAGTATGGTGGTGGTGGTACTACTCCTGTGGAAAGAAGAAGAAAAGACAAACAATAAAAAAGTCTATGCTCTGCAAAAAAAACCGAGACGAGAGATAAATAGAGAGAGATGCCGATGCGATGAAGATGAGATGAGAAATGGAAAGAAACATATGACCGAGGCGAATTACGAAGATGATAAAACTATTGAGATAAAATAAACGATGCCAGATGAGATGGAATGAAACTGATGTACATGTTCGTCGAGAACTTGAGCTGTATCCGTTTTGATTCGACCCGTTGGTAAAGAACCCCGATATTGTCGAACGTCGAATGCTGATTCGGTAGACCCTCTTGAGGCTCTCCCACACCTTTTTGCACACAGAACGATTGGTGCAATTCTACAAAGGGTGGGAAAACGGGTCTTGCGCGAAATGATGCGATGACAACCAACCACACACGAAGAGGCGAGCGAGATGTTTAGAAAACACCCGCCATGTTCGTGGTCGGCCACAGTCCAAAGTCCATGGGCATGTCCGTGGAGACGTTGCCCATGTCAAGACCGAGTTCGTTGGGGAACTGCAACATCGACATGTTCGATACGTCGAGCTGATCCAACATCTGCTGCATCTCCTCAGAGGTGAGTGGAGCGACTGCAGAGTTGGTAGAGGGCGAGATCGGGTTCGTCCAGTCGAATCCAAAGTCAAGTCCAGTGTTGATATTCATTCCATCTCCGGCGAGTCGTCCAGTGTCAATCTTCTTCGTCACTGCCTGTTGAGCTTCTTCCCCATCCTCCTGCCTCTTCCTCTTACCCAAACTCTCCCCTTGTCCCTCTGTCTTTACTTCCGTCGAGGAGGAAGCGGCCGACGCAGCAGTATAACGTGCTGCTTCTTGTACATTCCGGCCAGCAAGTTCGCTCGCTGAGAGACCGTTCGCCGTTGACGACGAGTCGTCGACAAGGATCTCGCGGAACAAGTCTTCCATCTTTGCATCATCGTCTGCTGCAACGTCATCGGTGTCGTCGATGAAGGTGTTGGCAGGAGAAGGGTACACACTGACGCCTTGGCTGCCTGAGAGGATGAGACCGCCCGCTGCAGGGCCATCGAGCTAGGCTCAAATGTCGCCACCCGTGCTGAGTGGCGAGCGGTAACATCATCAGACTGCTTTCGGTGAGAGGTGACCGGTGTTGATGGTGATGGAGAAGATGTTTCGAAAAAGTCGGAAGAATGCGAGGGGGCAGGGGAAGGGAAACCGGTGACGAAATTGGTAGCTGTCACGGTTGGTGGCGGTGTAACTGTTGATGAAGAGGAAACGGGAGAAGGTTTTGATGTGGAGATTTGGGCCTGCTGCGGTGGTGGGTTGGCAGGGGCAGTGGCGGTCGAGGTTGATGTTAGACCTGTTGGGAGACCTTGGGCGGCAAGGGCCTTGACGACAGCGTCCCAGCCCTGCTCCAGAGTCTTGATGCGTTGCTTGAGCTCCTCATTCTCGCGCTCCCTCTCTCGGTCCCGCGATATGCGATGGTCCTCCTCCTGACTGTGAATTGGGATTATTTGAGAGGGCAACAGGGCAGAAACGACGTTTGAGAGAACAGGAATGTGGAGACCTGGTGGTGGAGGTGCGACAGCTGAAGGTGATGTCGATGGGAGGCCAGCGCGGAGACGCCTGTTCTCCTCCTCGAGCTCAGCTACCCGGCGTTCCAGCCATGAGAACTGGGCCTTTCGGCGGTCTCGACTGTGCTGAGCAGCGATGCGATTTCTGTGTGCTCGAGCCTCCTTGCGCTCTTCTGACGACATTTCTGAACGAGAACGCTTGCGAGGTGGTTGTCCTGATGAGCTCGTTGATGGAAGAGCTATTGAGGACGTTGAAGGCGATGGTGAGGGTGAATTGTAGGACGGTGATGGTGAATCCGTGACAAAAGACATAATAATGTGGCCTGTACAGGGGTTAGCATGAATACAAGACTTGAATGTGAAGACGTACGATTTGTTATAGTTCCTATGGTCGGAAGCAAAGAAAGATTGGAGGAAGAAGGAATGATATGGCGGAGGAGATACTGCGCGGGGCAGGACGGCTACGTGGAGGTCGTGAGGAAAGCAGAAACTGTGACGTGGAAGTTATATGCCCTGCATTCTGCCAACGTAAGCAACAAACACTCATCAATATTCGCTATCGGCACAGCCTCGGCGCAATCTCGTCGAGACAGAATTTGTCCAAGTCCCTTTCACATGCGGAGGATCGACAATTCTACCCACCCAAGCTCGGTTGAAGTTCGCAAATCCCAGGAGACTGTCTCTGTCTCCCCCACACTCCGGCACTTTTCAATAATTTCCTCTTGTGATTGCCCTTCTCTCTCACAATCCAGGTTCTACCGACATCCCTCACGCTTTCTTCTATTCTCGGCTTGACCTATACCTCTGTCCGAGCGCTAGTCATGTTACTGGTATCTCCGAATTTTCCTCGCAACAGCCTGCCAAAATTCCGTATTCACTGTCTACCGTTTGCTTGCTGAAACGGCCTCGTCCCTTTCCTTGCCGTTGAGTACGGAGAGTAACCACCGACAACGGTCATCATCCACCGTTTCACTCAGAAATGAATGCGGCAGTTGACTGCTTACTAGCTGCCGTTGCACTCGAAACACAGTCCAACTCCATCAGTGAGTTTTGTTTTCAAATCTCTCGGGCTTCTCAACTATATCCTCCACTCCGCGTGGCTAACTGATCCCTGCGCTCGCTTCTATACACATCTTGTAATTTTCGTCTCGTACGCTTACTGTCGGAAGGCACATCCCGGCGTGTGCATCACCGATGCCTACCAGCGCCCCTCACGACAGTGCGGCCTAGCGCATTCAGGGCCAACGAGAGTACTACGCTTTACCTCACTCTCATTTCCCTCAGCACGGAAAGCCCAACGTCGAATACAAACCTCGAACCGAGGTGATGGCAGAAACCAGACCCGGGATTCAACCTCGGAACCAACTCGAACCTATTCTGCTTCCACTCTCATCAACCAATGGCTGGAACCTTCCTAAAGCCCCCTCAGGGTAGTACGAACATACCCTATGACATGCACCTACCCAAAAGCCCCGGTACATACCCTTAAAACTCCGTCCCACAAACTATCTCGAACATGCGGGGAAAGCACAACTCGGATGTATCACAGATTCCCCGCACATCCAAGACCTTCGATGTGGATTCCCATGTATGTGTAGAGTTCTCATGTGTTCTCTCGCGTGCGACGTCGTTCTCAGACTTTTCCTCGGTTGAAAAGTCTACCGGTACCGGCTTGCTTCTTTCTGACTTCCGAACAACGAGACAAGGTTTTAGTGGCTCATTATTATATTGCAGTGCGGACTTGCTGCGGCTGTTTCGAGGCATCGGGTTAGACAAGCAACTCTGCATAGACTGATCCTTGTAGTGTGACTGGTGGTGAGCTTCGGGAAGTAGCGTATACTGGCATTTCGTGAGCTTGGGGTACTTTGAGCTCGAATCCAAACTCTGGTGAGCAAATGAAACAGAGCAAAGTAGCTCAAAGAATTCAACTCGTGCCGAAGTAGACTAGCCATGTCCTGTGAACACTATAGGAATTCATACGTACGGGTCTACGGAACAATACGCAAGCATCTCGTCAGCCAGCCCGAGCAGCTTTATAACGCAACTGGCACTAAATTAATCTACGCAGTCGTACTAAAGATCCCCTTCTTTCTCTCGTACCAAGTGTTCAAATGTAGCCTTAGCGTGCACCAGCTGCTCCTTGTTCGATACATGCCAGCATCGATGGTTAGCACTACGATCCTTTACCTCTACTGTACATTCGATCCACGCAGCAGGGAGGAAAGGCTAAGCGTCAATTATGTTTTCTCGCTTTGCACTAATACTCGCCCTCTGGCCCTCCACTGAACGGGAGAATCGCATCCATTGGCCAACCGTTCGCCAAGAACACAGTTAACAGTATCAGTCCATCGGAACTCTGTGGGTCCTTCCAATGGTACCGGATCGAGCCCATTCAGACGATACAAAAGTACGAGGTGCGTGAGGTTCAGGCCGCGTCTTTTGCTCGTAAAATGGACGAAGCGAGTGGAAGATCCGAGCCGAGTGTACCACAGGGTACTACGCATGCAACCTTTCACAAAAGAAGCTGAATGTGGACTAAAGAATACGGCTAGTTTAGTGAGCGTCAAGAGGTGTCGTGCATCAAAGTCTTCGCCCGTCTATTAACTACGCGTGCGACTGTAACGTGCGCACATATATCTAGAGTCGATGTGCTTGAAAGAGCAGATATCGTCGACGTCGTCGACTACTCTCAGGTATAGTCTGCATTCACAATCAATCATGAGTTCATACTACATAGCGAAGCCTAAAGCGCGCGTTCAAGATCACATCGTATAACTCGATCTTGAGGAGATGGTGTAAATTTTTGATGGGGAGATTAAGACGGACAAGCCACGGCCGCTGGCATCCTCTTTTGTTGGCAACCAATCTTATCTATCCTAGTACATACCTACACTCTTCATCTGGACTCAAACGTGACCAAGGGGCTTATCCATGAGATCTGAGGAACGTAGACAATTTAAACTGTCAGCTGCGCCCAAAGTTTAGGACTTTTCCGACGAGTCGCGAACGAGTCACAACAGATGGTTATCACGCAGCTCACCTACATGATTAGCAATGACGTCCCAAATTTAGTGGTAGTAGATAAGTGCTAATCGCCATGAGTCAGCCCAGGTCAGAGAATAAGCACGCGCGGGGGGCTGCTATTACTTAGTACGCAAACCTTGAGTCATATACTTGGGCTACTGGCCACGCGACGAGGATCATAGCGGATTAGAATGCCTGCTCGGACAGACATCGCAGCGCTAGAGTATTTAGGTGCAGCACGCCTGTCCGTACCTACAGCGAATACATCTAGAATAAGTTATTGTTGACTCAGTCGTTCGGGACATCTTTGGGTAGGCTGCCGCCTGCGCGCCACGGTCGCGCAGCACGCAGTACTCAATCATTGGCGGAGCGACCAGAAGAGACATGGCGAAACGTCACCAATCTAAGCGACTTGCGTGCCCTCCAGCACAACAAGATAGCCTGTCAGACCGCAGCCAAATTGATAGAAGGATTGCGTAGAATGTTTTCTTGCTTTGATTCATTATGGGTATCAATACAGTATCTCGCGATAGACGCTCACAAGTCCCAATGTGCGAAAGATCAAGCTTGCGTGGGCTCCAGCATAACAATATAGCTGTCAGGCTGCAGCCAGAAGGACTGCATAGAAGGTTTAATTGAGATTTCATGATTCAACCTATTAAGATTAGTATCGTCCAGTATTTCACGACAGACGGTCACAAGACCCATGCAAAAGACCAGGCTGAAAGTTCATGTATAGTATGTATAGTATGTAAATACTCATTCCAGTAAGAATGTGGGAGGGAAACAGATGAAAAACGCTCACTTTCGAGGGGCATACGACTTTTAAGTTTTGTCATTCCCGAACACGCGAACATTAAAGCTGTCGATTAATACTTAGTAAGTTATCGCAACGATCATGATTACGGTTGTATTGTACCAGTGATAGCACCATTCTTACGGCGCATTTGGGGATGCATATTGTTCTGGGGCACTAGGGAGTGTAACGAGGGCCCTGGGTAGCTGTGAGCATAAGCGCCCGACGGCAGATGTAAATCGCCGACCTTGAAAGGCGGCACGGTCACAGCACGCGCACAAGCTACAGGTCATCCTATGTAACACCATATGCAAATTAGCCTCTACAAGTATATACCAAGTTCTTTTGATTTCCGTTGTTATCGACTACGACTTCCGAGTATACAGATTAACACATAGGATGTAAGAAAAGGAGCCCAGGGAGTACGACAATATCGAATGAGGGAACGTAATATCAGTCAACGCGAAACTTCTTCCGACTTGGTTCAAAAGATTATGATTAGGCTAATTTGATTTAATGGTGCGTAGATATCTTTTCCAATGTGTCGCATCGGTCTGAGACTGTTAGAGATGCCTCCGCCAAGTCAGTGGTCCAAGTGTTCCGACCAGTCGCATGCGCCAATCTGGTGGAGAACTTTGACGTAGCCGTTTACATCGAGAGCAATAAATGTCTTTGATATTCGGCTGATAAACTCCTACTGTCATGAAAGCAAAAAGTCCGAGAATGCATACAGTATACATGTACGCCTTATCATGGTGTCATGCCACCGTTAAGGCCAACACCAGTAATATTATTGAAAGATTACCAAACACCGCCTTACCTTCAAAGCATTCGGATACGTCTTGTGCTGTAAATTCCCACTTTCACTCCACTTCTTTTTTTTCAAACCTTTGCAGAATTTTGTCACTTCTATCACATTGATCACCGCTCAGCGGGCATTTCGGGATGGGGCGAGGGTCCACGGGCGTTTAAAGCCTAGAACATGGCGCATATATTTCTCGGAGTAAACGTCATTGGGTGACATTAGATAGGGCATCTGGACACCCAATTTGGAGGACTCTCGCTTGACAGATATGGCAGCATGATTTGAAAAGAACAAGGCTGTGCATGGGTGGCCCTGAGGCGGTGGATATTTCCACCCGGACAATTCCCGAGTAGCGGAATACTAGTATTTCGCATAAATTTGCTGGGTATACGGCCACGAGGTCTCAAAGGCTACTATTCTTTTGTACGGTTTACGTCGCGCCCCTTGGTAGACTTTGGGTTGGCGCGATCATTTATCGGAGCTTTACATCTTTCTCTCCACAACCTACCACATCCTGGGAGTGCACCGTCAGACCCGGCTTGGGACTACTAACCTAGGGCAATGTATCCCTCTCAAACCCAGCGAGAAGTCCGTCAGAGGACCAGAGTCTTGCGAAAGCAGGTGTCTTCTAGTTGACTCACAGCCTCGGCTCTCCTATTCTGGGCGGCGGGCGCCTATTGCGTCAGCGTCAGTGCCGTTTAGGCATCTCCAAAAGGGGATATCACAGTCCCGCAATACCCCTCGAGGAGCCTCGAGGCTTGACTCAAACCGACAAGAACGCATGACTCGTTCAAGCGTGGGTTGACGGAGGCTATAAAAACAAACATTTGTCTGCCGTTCCCAACAGCCTGTAAACAGTGCCATCTGTTTCCAAGTTATCACCTGCAGGGGTGGCGGCGTATAAATACCTGGCTCGCGCTCACGTTATCGTCTCACAAATCTTGCCTCCTCTTGTTACCGACTCCACCCGACCTCCCAGTCCAGCATCAAACATTCTCCGAGTCATTAACTAGGACTTGACGCTCGCCGCTTATCAACTGCTAACATCTCGACTGCTCGGGCGTTTATCTCGGTCTCGGTCTCGTTCCCGCTATGTCTTGGAGTCCCTGGTATCCTCAAAATGGCGGTGGCGGCTTCGTGCCAAATCATGCCCCCCCAGTACACGGCTTCATTCCGCCGCATAATCAACCATACCCTCAATGGGGAGGGCAGGCCTACACAGACGCCTACGGAGGTCAACCACCGAGTACGCTCCATTCACTTATCCAAATGGTTCCGTCCGGAGCTCACCACGCCCACTAATACAGTTGCTGCCCAATACTCCGCAAAATTCCCCACCCTCCACCCAATACTCGCCAACGACACCACCAAGCTCCGGTTTGACCTCAAACGGAATCCGCAATCAGAGATCCTGGCCTCGACTTACTACTCAAACCGTAATCTCCCCGCCAAAGCCACGCCAACCAACAAATTCCGGATAATCAGCAAGAGCTTTCCATGGTCGATTGATATTAGTCCGCCAGGGGTGAACGTGACTGTAGGGATGGTGTGGGACGCCCTCTACGCCTGCCTTCAAGAGCCTATTCAAGACTCGGAATGGGGGCTGATCATCCTGGATAAGAAGGCCAAGGAAAGGATTGAAGCTGCTGCCAAGAAGAGGACTGAGGCTGATCCGTCGTCGGACAAACGAATCAAGAGGATCGACTATCTGGGAGATGTGACGTTGTTCAAAGGATTGGAAAAGGACGACGATTATGCAAAGACGAGATTAATGCCAACCACACAGGCGTGGCATGATACATGGCTCGTCAAACTGACTTCGTAAACCTCGTCTTACTGGGATACTGTCTTGTACCACCACTCTCGGGTCGTTAAGGTTGTAATGTATGATATTTGTCGAATAAACGAATGTACAACAGGAGTCCTCATTATAGAGCTGATAAGAAAAGCACACAGTGCCTCGATTTCGTATAGAGTCGTAGGGTCGTGATCATGAATGAACGTGAAAGGGGGTGTCCGATGGAAGACAGATAAAAATACACACAACGAAAACGAAGCCGTTTACGGCACAGGGAGATACATACGTCGTCCAAAATTCCAAATAGATAACAGTCTAGAAGCGCCGCTTTGCACCCGGAGAGTCAATCTCCGTTCGAAAGAGTTTGAAAAAGAATGAGTAATCGTCTAAAAATAGAACGAAATTTAGCATCAAGCTCGACTTTGATTCAAAGGTTGATAGTAAGCAACTCACGTTAGTGTTATAGCCGAGCTGATGCATCATCTACCAACGCGGTTGATAGCTATGTGCATAATAGCTCGAAGTGCCACTGGCACTAGCCATCTGAGCCTGAGCCTGTCGCTGCTTCTGCTCCCGCTCTTGTTGCATCCTCCTATGCCATTGAGCCTGCTCGACGGCCTTCTGCATCTCATAAGCTCGCACAGCAGGATGATCATAGTAGTCATCCTCCGAAAGGGGCGTAATCGTCGCCCTTGCGCCTTGATAACTATGATTACTTGATGATCGAGCCATAGGTGTGATGGTATACCCGAGGGTTGATGATCCCGTCGAGGGACCGGAAGGGTATTGGCGATATGCATGATCACGAGGTGGTGAGCCATGAGATGGTGGGTGCTGAGAGATATGTGTGGTACGGGGTGGCGACGAAGATGCGAATTTAGGGCTACGGTTGCTCGCAGGTATTGACCTTGACCTCGATTGGAGCGCGGGGGCGATGGGAACAGCGGTGCGATGTGAGGGCGGCGACACATTGACAGGGGGTTGCATCCGAGGCGGAAGAAGTATGATAACCTTGTGTTTAGGAGGCGAGGAGCTGGTTCCGGAACCACTCGAGCTGCGGTGGTGGGAGTGCTTGGACTTGCCATGAGACGGTGACGAGTGACTGGATTGTTTCGTGGACGACGTAGGCATGATTAACGGTCAACGCTGGTGGTGCGAATTAGAATGTACGACGGAGCGAGGTTGGTAGGAGAGGGTGCTTGTAAGGTGGTTGAAAAGTGAGTTCATAGTATCGTTTTCGACTAGTCTTTATAGGACGAGCACGACAGTCAAATGGAGCATGGCAGCAAAGCTTGAGAGTGTTCAACAGCTGCGTCATCTCCTCAGCGCCATATGGCCATGCCATTTAGAGCATCCCATCCCGATCCAGAAATGAGCATGCAGCATGTCAGCGGGACCATGGAACTCTCCGTGCCCGAGTCCGAAGATATAGGCCGCGTTGCACTGAGTCACCACCAAGTTGCGTTCCATTGTCCGGGCAGTCCAGCTGAATTACGTCAAAAGGTCCCTAGAGATAAGATAAAAAGCAAACAGGATATGTTAAGGTTGATGAAATCAAAGTTGGGAGTAGGAGCAGAACTTATCTTAAACAATGTCTTCGCAGAAGGTGCCTTCGCCGGTTATTGTGCTGTGGCTTGTCTGCATATGCACAGTCGAGCACCACATCTTTACAGCCCAGTGGATAATCTGGGGGCATCATATTCCAAGACACGCGTTTGCCTCGTGTTCCTGACACTGTTTATCCAAGCTTCTGAGCTCCATATCTATTATACGCATAGCTCCAGTGGATTCGCTGGTAGACACTTCGGAATGTTGGTGGATTGTGATCACGCGGCGCCTAGAACTCCTAGAGAACTGACGTGTCCGCGTGTAGGACGAAAGCGAGAACGAGATTCTTTGTTTTACAGGCGAAAGGGAAACGGTGAGCGCATAATACAGTCGCGATGCTTAGTCTTCGGACCCACCGATGCTCCCGACACTCTTCCGAGCAAGTGGATCCATAGTTACGTCATCGACCAGCAGTATCGTAGACCCTCTCTCCAGAACCCTACGTCGTCGATCGAAACCGGGCGAGTCCGCGAACGCGTTAACCCCTAATCTCGCTCCTCTCTGCAGGACAACCGTCAGGATGTGGTAGGTAGCCATCTGTTCCGACGGGAAGGGAAATCAAAAAGTATCGTGACATGTCGGACCTTGGTCTATGCACTTGAGCGTTTCTAGCTCTGGCCGGTAGAATAAACAGCAACACAGAGGCATTAGGCGCTTACTTCCATCGTTCTAGAATTTTCGTGGAGTAACCTGAGAATCATGAAACGAGGCAAAGACAGGAGTAGCAGTTGCAGGCTGTGTTTGTCATTAGGCTTGGAGCAATAAAGAACTTCACTGTCTGTTTAGGAAGAACACGAACCTGTGGATATCGACATGCTGTCGAGTCATAGGATCGGTCTTCTATAAAGGATTGGGGTACGAACTGGGATGATCAGGGTCAGAAGATGTAAAAGATTAATTAGTTTTGAAACGTACACTCGATCTGAGGTTCATGCCATTCGTCTGGATAGCGATAAATAAGGTTCAATAGCGAAGCCCAAAGGCAGAGCCAATCATTTTGGTCAGAACCGATAGCGTCATTAACTTTCCAGGCGGGTACCGGCTAACTTCGGGATTTCTCTCCCAAGGCATTTCGAGCGATTCCCTCCAGCCGCCGACGGGAAGAACAGCCGAGAATTTTGAACAACAAGTTCACCGTGCCCCCAACGCTGGTTGAGTGGGAGTGTACGGGATCATCTGCGAGGGGTCAAGGCCATGCCTAGCGTATCTTCTGCATTTCGCTGGGCCCAGGTCGGAAATGAGACTCCAGTCCCAAGTATACGTCTCTGTTGATGTTCATGGGGCTAAGACCTCATCTGGAGAGATGAAACCACTCTGGGACCGACCAGCTCTCGAGCGCCGAGGACCAGGTAATTCGGTCGGACCAATAGGAGGCGGGTAGTTAAATAGTGCACGGGTTCTCCTTGGAGCTAATCGCGGTTAGACCGAGAGCAGTGAAGGTGAAGGCATATCGTGTTGCGGGCCCCCGTTCATGGTCAGTCGATCGTCACGGTATTGTTATGCTTTGCTGTCATTTAATGCAGTAGGTCAAAAACGAGAAGCTGTTTTGCCTCCCAGAGACTCCTGAGGATAACTAGACGCTTAAAAGGTGCGTTAAAATCGGTGAACTACCAGCCGTCGGAGATCCAGATAGCCAGGCTCTGCACCACACAGGTAGTATAAAACAACCCTCGAATCTTGACAGCATGTTTCATCGCCAAAGAACTGGGGCCATTTCCGAGACCGAGTGTTCGAAGATAGATGTGTAGGAACGAGGCGCGTAACTCCTCGAATGTGGTCGTCTAAGAGGCTAAGCAAGGCGAGGAGTATGTTCGAATAGGTCAGCCGCGTGTTGTCCAGGAAATTCGGCCGCCAGTAGGACAAACACACAGATTACGCTAGGAGGTGCAAATCCTTTCTGGTGGATATGGTCGCAAACCAGAGATGGTAAAGAAGCAGATGTGTAGCGTGAAGACAGCGTGAAGAAAGGAGAAATGAAGTTGCTGTTCTTCGGAAGTTGCCGAACTGTGAGAATAGATGTCCGTTCTGAGCGATGGCTCCTGAGCCTCGCCAAACATGTTTCCTCTCGAACTCACATCTCGACCATTACTACGCGGGGTTTGTTTTCAATATAATCCTACCCAACTGTCCAAATCGATTCAGTATGCATTGCGAAACCCGTCAACTGCCACGTTCTCCGTGCAGTCAAGCAGAAGGCCATTCACCAGCGTAACGCTTCCTCGTCACCAATTGGGTGCTGAGCTCAAGTCTGGTACTGTTGCTAGCTCGGGTTCAACGAGTTCCTCCAAAAATTCAGGTGCATTGAAACTGCCATGGTCAGAGCGTATGAATGTTGTTAATCTGTCTGTGGGTCATGTTGTTTGTTCTGTTTAACCTGCCGGTTAGCTCATTAGCTCTGGACGGAAACAGTCAACACCACACTTGGAAAACCTGCTCGCTTTGTACCGCCTTGCTCAGGACCCTGCCAAAACGAAGTGTCCTGAACTGCCGACACTTCCCCCACGGGCAAAGGGATATCCAACACCGTGCTTGACGCGCCCGGAAATCCAGGAACTACTGATCCCAGTTGTCGAGCACGGCTGGACCGTCGAATTCAAACTACCGGAGGACAAGACCACACAGTCGGAGAACGACGAACCCGATTGTGGATGCGGACACTCTTCGGTAAGAAAACGGCCTGTGATCCTGTGTGTTTCTCCCTGACAACCATTGCCTACATGAACAGGCCGACACACCGCACGTTCGCGAGCTACCGTTCCTCGTGCGACGCTACCGCTTCAATTCGCCTACCGGAATACAGGAGTACCTGTCAGATGTTCGCAATATCTCCAATATCGGAGAGAATGTGAGTCCCTTGGAAATAGGCTCAGAGAAATAAACGGTGCTTACATTCGGTGGGTTACTGTAGCACCACTACGATTCGTACACAATAACCTCGAATGAATTGGCGTTGTTCGTGCAAACACACAGCGCGAAGAAACCACGTCACTTTGTAGGCGGTTCAACAACTGAGTGGGTCCCCACTGTGGGCATCACAGTCCGTGATATTCGATATGCCATCCTCCTGGAACATCTCTACCGGCTCCAAGACACTAATGCTGTCACCGACCCCCCACATACGCCATACACGGACCAGTTAATGATCGACCGCCTCCTTGGAACGCCTTGAACATCCGACACGAGGAATTCGCCTTCCGAAAATCCTGCTCCCGTGGTCCCCGGTTTCTCACCTGACAAGCGCGAAATTATCAGGTGGTTAGCAAAAGAGGTGTGGTGCACATGGTAGCTGTCGATCCTGGGTATCCGACACTTGCTCAAGCCTACATTCCATCTCTGTTTACAATGCACTACTACGTTAACACACACATAGTTCTGTCGCTTTGACACATGTACCACATCGTATTCATCAATTTGAAGAGGATAGTACCAGATTCTATCCATAGTTGTTCAGTATTCATGCTCCAGGACTCGGTTATTCGGTGGAAAGGATGATTTGTGACAAAGAAGCATCACTGCCATCATTCCATCTCACAGTGAGAGAGCTTCCGCCGGTGTGTGGGCCTTACTGCCCCCATAATCAAGCGACCATGCGTCCCCATACCATCTTCACCACCCCCTCGTCTCTGCCATAACCCGTTGCCTGTGTCAGCTACGCTCCCGATAGACACTTATATACATCCTTACTGTTACTTGGGAGCAAACATACCACAGCGACCATGGCAGAAAGCTTCACCCGCCCACGCAAGCCCATCCCTTCGCCCGAATTCGGCGGGCGAGAGCGTCTGGCCCCCCTAGAAATCGCACCGAGCATGCTCCCGCTCGATCTCTCGCTCTTCCCCCCTCTGCGGCTCGCAGCACTCGACAGCTGCACCACGCACGATGTAAGCCTGCACTGGACGCCCGCTGCCTACCCGCGGTGCATCTCGACGCCCGGCCAGGTGGTTGTGCCCCAAAACCTCAGCGGGAAGGAGAGGAAGAAGTGGCTGTATGCGACTGCAGAGCAGTTGGTCAAGGAGAAGCGGGCGGTGGAGGATGGCCTGACCAAGTTCAAGGGGAAGGTTGAGGAGAGGGAGGATAGGGTGTTTAAGAAAGTTGGTTTGTGGAATTCGGTGTTTAGGGTTAAGAGGAGGAAGGTGGAAGGCGAGAGGTTGGATCCGAATGTGAAGAGTATTACAGTCGTTGCTACGCACCCCGTTGGGTTGCATAAGGAGGTTGGTGGTCGGTTGTATCTAATACGAACAGTATCTGAATGATTTGGGTTATAGACGTACGAAGTTCTGTTCAGGCATTTGATAGACCTGACTGAGCAACCTGGATCCCTTATTCGTTTCGAAGAGCTTTGGTCACTGGAGAGTGTTGACCATGGCGACTCATCCCTCGTGAACGGCTCCAATGTCCCCAAGATCGGTATGTCCTCCCTGTCTTCATGTGCACACTCGTTCGTTAAACCAGTCCAGGCGACTGCTCTGACTATGCAAGAGACCTAGCCAACTTTTGCCTCAACTACCTTCCCCAGCCCTCCACCAGCCAGGTCCCACCCGCGCTCGAGCGCGTCAGCCCCTCCGTCTCCCAGACCCGCAAGAACGACGGGTTCCTCGGGGAAGGGCGCATCCTCATCTCACTGGGACACTCATTGGGCAGTGTCGCTGGGTAAGGGCTCACTGCTTACCCCCTTGCGTATTTCTGACATCCATTTGCGGCTAACAAGTGTGCTCTGCGCCATCAGCTACCCCAGGATCTTTTCGGCCCTCATCCAGAGCGAGACGACCTTCTTCCCAAGGGTTATAAAGCCGAAGATCGAGGCGGCGGGAGGGGCTGTGCCCTTTATCATGAGTGCGCTTGGAAGGAAGGCCGTTTGGCCGTCAAGGTAACTTGTCCGAAGTGCATACTACCCCCATCCATCTCTGACGGACGTCTTCACTCTCACAGGGAGGAAGCGAAGGCCAACCTTGCTAAATCCCCTCTCTTCTTGTCATTCCATCCATCCGTGTTCCAATCCTACATCGACCATGCGCTATGGGAAGATAAGGCGAACAACTGCGTTCGGTTGAAGTGCACGCCAGTCGGGGTGAGCTTGCTCCTTTCTTGCTATGCTAACGTTCGACCCCCCAGCTGATCAAATTCCTCTCGATCTGCAGGAAGCGCGTAAATGGAACGAGCTGCTTTGCTTGAACGAAGGGTGGCAGCTGTTGCCCACATTGGACGAGAAAATCCCCCTCTACTGGATCATGGGGAGCACGGAGAATGCCAGCTTCATGTGAGCGTCACTTTGATCTTGAGTTTGAACAGGAGCTAATGGTGACAATTTAGCGTCGGAGGAAGCGAGGTCGCTAGAGACACAGTGTGGAGAAGGCCAAAGAATACTAGCAATATCAAATTGCCTGGTGCTGGGCATTTAGTGCGTAGTGGCTCTGATATCGTCTGTAGGCCAGTTGTTGACGTTGCGTACAGCTGATCCAAGAGATGCCCGATACATATGGTGAGCGTCCCGGCTGAACACATCTGAGGATGTCACCCTGACCACACACGTCTTTTATGTAGCGAAAGCGATGCTGGATTACCTGAACAAGCTGTACGTGGAGCAAGAACACCACAAGGCAAAGCTGTAAGCTTCAAAATGAGGCAGAAATGGAAATAGCGGGGATGATAGTATTGCGTAGATTTCCTATATATTAAAATGTCTTGTAGAAAATATTATATGGACTTTACTGGGATAGCAGCATCTAGCGGTTGCTGAATATGATCCATCGTAGCATTTCGACAATGTTTGGGATGTTGTAGTCGGTGGTAGTTTCCTTGGGTCGCCGGGTATGACCTGTCGGTACGGACGGGTGCGCGTACAGACGATGAGCAAGCGTGTGTTGAAGCAGTTGTGGTAGTATCAAGCACTAACTGAGGGCAGGTGTTGGCGCTGCTTGTAGGGTCGGCTGTTGCGTCGCTTGCTTTTTGGCTTGGAGTGCACGTTCGAATTCTTCAAACGCGTTGAGAACTTGACTTTGTCGTGGTGGAGAAGCAGAGGTTGCGCCATTTACAGGCGCTATCGACGCAGGCCATTCGGATGTCGGCACACCCATCGTTTGGAGAGAGTTACGAAGCTCGGTGACAGAATCCTCGTATGCGGAGAGACTCTCTTCGTACAGATCGTAGACGCATATCGCGCAGCCGGACATGCAGCATTCTGCAGCACTAGACTGAGCACAAGTGTGGTCAGGACGGAATGAGTACTCACCATCGTCCGCGGGTGGATCCGGTTTACGGGGAACTGTCAGACCTCGAAATGTCTGGACTGCAGGGACCCCAGGTTGGCGAGAAATGGTCTCGACAGAGTGGGTGCCACGTTCCAAGGTATCGACCTCGTGTATACGAGCTTCCTTTCCTCGTAAAGACCGCTCCAGTCGCCGGTATCGTTGGCTGAGATTCTGGCCGCCTCGGAGTGGGAGCTTCTTGAGTTCAAAGACTTTTGGTGGTATTTGGCTGCTACTAATAGAGCGAACCAGGCTCATCCAGCGTCTCTGGATCATGGATGCCATCCCGAGTCATTGCATTCGTCGTCGTCGTGCGGGTGAAGGAGCCAAGATGGCCCGTGCGCTGCCAATGGCCAGAGGCATAGACTTCCCACGGTTTAAAATAGAGAAATACATGTAGCCCCTATCGCTCTACCACCGCCTCCTCGTCATCCTCGTAACGTCGTTGGACATTGTCAAAGAGTCACAGGACAATATCATCGTTTTCTCGAGGGCTGATTCAGACAGTGGAGGCTCACGTGTCTTGACTTTCTATTACTCAGGATCCTAGCTACTCCTCTGCCATATGCTTGTTACGGAGACTACACTCGACCTTGAACATTCATCCGAGTCCGAGTCGAGGATCACGACATCCCGCTTCCCAAACATGGTTTGAACTATCATTAGACGTGAGAGGGATTCTGTCTGATCTGAGACCTTCGCCGCTTCTTTGACATAAGACTATATAAGCGCTATGTTTCCAATTGAATGGGTGATTTGCTGACTCTTTCCCCCATCGTCATTGCTCGTCGCACGCAGAGGATCAAAATGGCCCATGCAACTCCTTCCAAACGGAGACATTCTGCTATCGTCAGCAGAGCCAAGGAGTGCGTGACACAAAATGTAAGCACCCTGATTGGCTTATCAGCCGAAGATATGCGGAAATAAAATGCAAAATAATTGACAAATTCTAGATTATTCCGCCCGGCGCCCAAGGATCCAGCTAAGACAGATGTCAGCTCGTGTTTATTAATCTCATAACCTTTATCTCCTACCACCACCTCGCCCTCGTCGTCGTTCTTTATCCCTTTCGTCGTCGTTTTCACCATGTCTTTCAACGTTCTGCGCGCCTCTTTGCGCAACGCCAACCCCCTTCGTCGGGCTGGCCCTGTTGGCAAGGCCCCTAAGGCCGTTCCCGCACCATTCCGCTCTGGTGCTCGCGGTCGCCAGTACTCGACCGCCCCCCCTCCACCGCAGCCCAAGGGCTCTAGCACCAGCCTCTGGCTCGGTCTAGGTGCTGCTGGTGCTGCTGGTGCCGCTTACTACTTCTTCACCCAGTCAGAACAAGGCCAGAATGCCCTCAAGTCCGGCGTTCAGCAGGCAAAGGTTGCGACCAACTTTGTTCCCACCAAGGAAGACTATATCAAGGTACAACTCTATCTACACTGTCTGTTGGGCTTGAAAGACTGACGCGTATTCTACCAGGTCTACAACCGTATCGCTGAGCTCGTTGCTGATGCTGGTGACTACGAAGGTGAGTCAGCGTACCCGACTTACCCGCCTTACGGTTTCCATCTAACCACCGTTTTGCTCGGTTTCCCAGACGGTTCATATGGACCCGTGCTTCTCCGTTTGGCCTGGCACTCATCTGGAACTTATGATAAGGATACCAAGACCGGTGGAAGGTACGTTGTTCGCATCGCTTATCTCGCTACCCGCAGTTTGACTGAAACACGTTCGCAGCAACTATGCTACGATGCGATTCGAACCCGAGTCTCTTCACGGTGCCAATGCTGGCCTTGATCTTGCTCGTGGCTTGACGCAAAAGATTAAGGAGGAGTTCTCTTGGATCAGCTACGGCGATCTTTGGACTCTTGCTGGTGTCGCTGCCATCCAGGTGTGTTCGACTTGCTACAAGCATATGTCTTTTCCGTTTACACCTTTATAAGGAACTGGCCGGCCCCAAGATCCCCTGGCGCCCAGGCCGTGTTGACGGTGTTGCTACTCAGGCCACTCCCGATGGTCGTCTCCCAGACGCTTCCCAGGGTTCTGACCACCTGCGAAACGTAAGCATTGCTCATTTTCATGTCTTATCGCAACGTGTCTGACAACCTTGAGTAGATCTTTTACCGCATGGGGTATGTTTTATGTTTCTCCGATCATAGGGTTAATACATTCGTTGCGACAGTCCACTGACGTTGAGTTTTCAGTTTCAACGACCAAGAAATCGTTGCCCTCTCTGGCGCTCACGCCCTTGGACGATGCCATCGTAACCGGTATGTTCAAAACGTCGTTATTTTTCGATAATGCGGGCTAATCCACTTTAGATCCGGCTTTGAAGGCCCATGGACTTTCTCTCCCACCACTGTGACGAACGACTACTTCCGCCTCTTGTTTGACGAAAAGTGAGTTTATTGTGGCACTCCGCATCATCTGGCTCTCTGTCTGACATTAGTCTAGGTGGAACTGGAAGAAGTGGGACGGACCCAAGCAGCTCGAGGACAAGAAGTCCAAGTCGCTCATGATGTTGCCGTATGTCTTTATCTGCTCGTGTATGCTGTGGTTCCTGGCTCACGATAACCCTTAGCACCGATTATGTCCTCACCCAGGACAAGTCCTTCAAGAAGCACGCCAAGGCTTATGCTGAGAGCCAGGACCTCTGGTTCAAGGAGTGCGTACCTCCGCAGTCCTCGTTAAACACACTATTTTAATAACTGCCTCTCTAGTTTCTCGAGCGCTGTTTCCCGCCTCTTTGAACTCGGTGTGCCCACTGAACAGTTCGTGACCAGTGAACCTTGGATCATGCCCACTGTCGATGAGCAGCAAGAGAAGAAACAGTAAACGATGCCTTTCTACTTCTCACCTTTAATTAGCATGCGCATACCTTCATTTTAAATTGCTCTCCTAATTCTTTCATTTGAAAGCCTTCCTAAACCTTTTTTTTACATATACACCTATGGTCTCCCTTTTCGCAAAACACGAAGACGAGGATTTACTGAAAATTGACCGAGTGGTGGTAGATGTTGTAGATGTAGAGAATAGATGTCTGTTTTTTTTATGTGTGTAGGATCGAGCTGGGAAGTTGGGTATAGGAGAGGAATATGGCGCGGCGTGGGCGCTTCTATTGGCCGGTGGGGCGAGAGTTATTGCGTGCGGTTGCGTGTTCGGGGCCTCTTCCGGGCGCCTATTGAGTTGTTTTTGATGGACGCAAATAGAATTTTTTTCGTTACTGGTGGTCCTTGACGATGTGCGGAATCCTTTGGTCGTTCGTTCTCTTCTGCTGTCGCCATTGGTTGTCGATGTCGGAGCCGAGCGATGAGGCTAACAAGGACCCCCGACAACCCACCAAAATGCTAGTTCCAAAATCGCCGTTTTGGGCGATTTTTATCCGGTCGATTTTGGCTGATTTTTACCCGGACATCGGAAGAGGCCTCCCAAACACCAAATTTTTATCCGGACAACGGAAATGGCCTTAAAATGCCAATTTTCTCGCTCGTTGCGCGTTTTGAAGTGCATTTTTGCGCTCCCCGGGCCTCTTAGCATCTGTGTACAAGATATCTAAGCGAACGAACAAAAACTACGTGCTCAATCCCCTGCATCGTCCCCAGCTCCTCCCGCTCCCGCAGCCGCGCCTCGCTTTTTCTTGGTAAGCCCTGCTGCAAACTTACGAACGGCCGGAAGCATCGCCTTGAGTGTATTGAAGCACTTGGAATCGCCTTCGGTAATTGAAAAGTCGAGGTTACCAAGTTCACGAGGTGCGGTGTGAAGCACATGGAGGATGTGCGGAGAGAGGAGGAGCGCGAAAAGGGCCGGGGGCTGAAAAGTCTCTCGCCATCCGTGGGGCGAACACAGAAGCTGCGTCCGTGCATGTGCTCGAGCACCTGACAGTAAACGTTCGCAACGCCCGCGATGTTGTCGTGCGACGGTACATAACCCAGCTTCCCGGCTTTTCCGCCGCTCCGTGAGTGTAGTTGCAAGACTAGACAACAATTAGCATTTGCTGTCAGAGAAGTTGATAGACAGCGGCGCTGCCGTGAAGTGCTTTCTGCTGGTTCTCTTGCTTTCAACAATGGTGTTAATGTTTCCTACAAGCGCCCCAACCAATAAATTCTAGATGATTTCTAAGCAAAAATCTCTTGATCCCCCCATAAAACAGCTCGAAGGAGCCCAATCCGTGTCCTGTGCATACCACCTGTCCCACCACTTTGCTGGCGGGCGCAACAAGGGCGGCCTTGGGCGGCCCAGCCGCCTGTGTGGGCGCCTCGTCCGGCGGTCTCCCTTTCCTGGAAAAATCCCGCCGTGACCCCCATTTTTCATCCGGCCAGGGAAAAGCCCAACGGGGGACCCCCTAATTTTTATCCGGACATTCGGATTTGGCATGGGTGTTTCAAATCTGGATTTTTATCCGGACAGGTATATGGGAGATCGCCCATTTGAGACGATTTTTATCCGGACTGGAACTAGCATTTTGGTGGGTTGTCGGGGGTCCTGGCTAACACTACTGGTCACGGGGCTTCAGCCCGGCCATCTCGCAGAAACGCAAGTAAAAAAGCCTATCAGCACGAACTTGTCGAATTCGTATATAAAATCGTCGGAGCCGATTATTGGAAGATGGTCGGAGAGCGATGTCTTTTGGGAGCCGCAATTGACGATGCCCATCGAGTACTTGGTCGGAGCCGATAGGCGTCGGTACCACTACTAGGCCGCTTTTTAACTTGGGCTAGGAGTAAGTAAGAGCAGAGCAGAGCATCTGTGACTGTGATGGTGGCGATGTGCATGTCAGACCCGTTCGTGTTCGCTCATACAAAATGACGTGTCGAGACGCTGGGAAGCTGTCCACAGCATAGTACTTACGGATCGGTCAATAACAGGTCTTGCGGCGTACGGGAGTGTTGGAACGCCGTGGCCCCTTTCAAGTGGGTGGCAAGGTACTGCTGGGGCGCTATCCACATTTAATTTACCTACTATCTCTAATCCTTCATCCTTCTTCAACTTGTGATCGCTGATATGTATCAGGCTATACATAGTACAGATCTTTGAGCTGAGGGAGCGCATCGCGTCCAGCCAGAGCAAAGAATCCGACAGCCACTATATCGGGCTTGGGCTGTTATTTTAGTGGTGTGGTTCGCTTCAAACACTTTGGGATCATCATTTTCATTTTGCGCCACTGGTTAATTGAGGGCGTAGAAGCGTTGGTGTTGTAAGGCCGGAGAGTGCGCTGGAGCTTGGAGCGCGTCGACGCGTTGGTTCTGAGGCGTGAGGCGTGAGGAGTAAGGGGGTAGAGCGGGGATGTTGGGTGTTGGTTGGTTTGCGGGGTGACCCATGGGGGTCGGGTTGCAGTCGCAGCGGTGTTGAGTGATGGTGTTCAAATTTTGGAGGGCTAGCAAGACGGGGCATCGGCTCATCATGTACTTTATGAGTCGCTCGGTCGGAGCAAGCCAACCTCCGAGTTAGCTATAGTAGGTAGCATGAGGCTCAAGGACAAGGCGAGTGCAAGGTCACTCCAATTTCTCGAACAATTAAAAGTCATTATGTACTGTATGTAAGTGGTAATCTAGATTTAGGTAAAAATGTCGAGATGATATACCTCCCATTGGGTTGAGATAACACAGAAGCCCAAATACTCAGTCATCGATCTCTCTCCGTCGAGAGTAGGTGAGGGCTGTCGTGCTACCAGGCAGAGAAGCCGGCGCCTTTTTAAACGACAGGCGTAAAATCTTCAGAACGTTGGTGGGTCTCCGGGATTGTGGCTTCCGTGCAGGTTCGCGCTTGACCTTGACCTCGAAGAATGTTCTTGAACAATCTCAGGCTTTCCCTGGGGTTCCTCCAGGGCGTCGAGACCGAGAGGCTGATCGAACTCGGACGAATGGTCATCGCCTGTCCCGTAGGCGAATCTGATGGTCTGGTGCTCGGGCATGGTGCTCGAGGCCATCGCACGCATGCTTTGGCGATTGTTCAATGAGGCGAGAATGGCGTTTGCATAGCTACCGGAAGATCGCTCGTTAGCCTGGGGGTATTTGATCCAGTCGAGGGTCACTTACATTCGACCTAGTGCCCAATGGCTGATAATAAAATGTGGGTGCGAAATATGACGCTGAGGTCGGATGACTTACAAAACATGGTGAATCGAGTCATGTGGGCGAACTAGGAAGAAGATGAGGTTGAGGAGGGCGAAAGTGGTGATTAGGAATCCGGTTTCAAGTGTCATCAGGATGAGGCATGCCAGCATCGACTTGGTTGCACTGAATATGGTCAGCGCCTTGTACCTTGAGAGCTGTTGAGATGTTTGATTCGTGAATGGCAAAGCAGCGAACAAGATGGAAGGGCGTACCAACGAGATCATGACTGCAGTTACGAGGCCGTCACATGCGAGGGACCCTCCGAGATGCAGTGCAATTATTGGGCCAAAGTCGACTGTCTTCCATTGGTCGTTGCCTATCATAAAAAACTGGACAATCGCTGTGAGCGTTCAGAGGTGCAGAAGTGAAGTGGAGAGTCACCATGATTGCGGCAGCCAGTGCCGATGCCAGCTGGTTTATAGAGAGCTGTATAAAAGGGATGTCAATAAGACAGAACTTAGAGGAAGGAAGCAGATATGTTTTCACCAAAACAACCAACACCGCGGCCACAACGTCCCATCTGGTTGTTCTCAATGAATATATTCTCCTGCACTTTACCAATGAGTTTTCCGTTTCGCTGCGAGCATAAAAGCTGAAGCGTACGAACCATGCAAACAACCCATGCATGCATGTGCCCACTAAAAATTCGCAACAACTTTAGCGAATTCGCGAACCACTGAAGACGATAGGAACAACACACTGATAGCACCGACAATAGTTGACCCAGCAAACGAAAAAGGAACCGTTCGACCGACTCCCTCAAGGGGGCCACGTACGAGCCTAAACCACCCCGCGTCCGATATCATGACTATCCCAATCAACTCGACGATCGTGACCGCAGTTACTGCCAATGGAGTAAGATGGGGGGGGTGCAAATGTGGACAAAAATCAGATTGTACCGAACATCTTTAATGACATTCTGTCATTCCCCGCAGACGTTGCGTAGTGGGCTACATCCTGGTATGTCACAAAGCGCCCGCTGTATGTGAAAAAAAGAAAGACGAACAGAGTTGTACCACAAAAGCACCGAGGAGGAAATATGACATATGGACTCCGACGAGCTGACGTAGAATGATCATGGCCTGGCCGGGTCAGATTCTTGCTTGTAGAACGTACAATGGGTCCAGTCCTTGAATGTCGTCAGAAAATAGTATGCTATGGTGGCAAGCGAAGCAACTAACCGAAGAACATGGTCTATTACTGAAGGGTCCGACATTGTGAGCCTGTGACGCGCAACGCGCGAAGAGTGTTAGATGTAGAAACCAAAGGAGGGTGAATGTGAGTCGTCAGCGGAAAGGAGAGTGAGAGGGTGGAAGGTAAGAGGCAACTGACCACTGGGTCACAATCAGAGCCACATATCCAGGTTTACGGGATTGTCGGTACCCATCGAGTGGAGACTATTGGAGAGGTTTTCAGGAACTGAATTGCAGGATTGGCTTGGTGCTTGATGACACACTAACGAAGGCCGCCGTCCGTGAAGCCGAGTTTTCGGAAAGGTTATGCCTTGGCGATGCGATGCCCAAAGTGAACATACATCAATGCACCACCGTAGAGCGCGTTCGGATGAATCAATATCAAAGTGGATCCGCCTCATTTGAGCCCTGGGCGCATGAGTTGTGATTTCTTATCCTTCATTGAGTCTACTTGTGCCTCGAAAACTTATAGAATCTAGAATTTATCCGGGGAAATGAGTTGGAGTTGGTGTTGAGGATAGGAGGACTAGGTTTAGAGGTTTGGGAGTTGCGAGAGGAGTGGTGGTCTCTTGCTATCTCCGTAAACGTTCTACTAACCTGTAAGTATTGTGAAGTCTGACAGACGAGTCACGATAGGGCACATAATAGATCTCGGGAAGTGTGTTACCGGTGCTGCTGCAATTTAGGCTGTCTGGGTTACTGCGGGTGTATACAGTCTGTGCTGGTTGGATCTCTGGAGATGTCGAGTGGTGCATAGTGCTTAGTGTAGTCGTTTTCTGTCGTTGTCAAAAACTTACCCAAGATTAATTTCATAATAACTAGGGGTAAGCGCCAACTTGTTGAGATTATTCTACCGAAAGTGGCGGCGTCTCGGGAACCTCTCTCTGAAAACCGCTGCTTCAACAATCCTCATCTCGCTACTCAGAGCTCCGGGACGACCTTTTCCCAGTCATCATCATCAAGGGCCACCCACACTCCAGGCGCTATTTCTCAGGCTATTGAGACGCAGGTGTAAATTAATAACGTCACCAATCCGCCAGCAGTCTGCGTGGTAAAACGCTATTTGGCAGTGCGCTGATAGCCGACGCTTGGTTGAATGGACGGTGCCATGAGCAGCCACCAGCCGATTTATCACCCTCGAGGCAAAACGTAAGTGGTTGGGCACCGGTGTTCTCGAGGTCAAAATCTTCTGCATCCCTTCTTTCTCGAGTTGGAGCCGGGAATTAACCTATTTTTGGACCCTCAGATCTCATTCGCTGCCGGATGAAAAGAACTCCTGCTCTGACAGTGTGCGGTGCATGGCTCGGAGAGCTTTACCTCTCTGCACCGCGTTTCGGTCGCGGATGTGCGGGAGATAGTTCTCATTCCCATTCTACTCGTACTCTGCAATGGAAACGGTATGGTAATCAACCCATTCTCAGACCGGTGCTTACTACCTTACTGGACCGTTCGGCGTCTTAACGGGTTATCATTCCTTCCCCTCATCAGCGCAGTGGCATTCTGCACCACCATCCATCCTCGTCGACTCAGATCCCGGGGTCAAACTTTCAAAAAAGGAAAGGTGGAAGCGACATTTTAAGTAAAATCCAGATTGAAACCTGAAGATGGGCAGCTAGCATGGGCCATAGGTGGTAGTGCGATAGCCCTAGGGAATCTGCTGCGCCAGCGCCGGACCCCCCAGTCTCCCAGATCCACCCGCCTAAGTAATTAGAGGTACGTACATGCTACATGTGGATTGGTGCTTATCAGCGCTAGTGATTGAAAAAGGTCTTTAATTTTGGCAGGTCTGCCTGGCTGGCAAGTACATACCTGTGATGGTTGCTACGCATCTCTAACAGTCGTGGCTTGTTGACATGGGTGGGTACTGCAAAAGAGGTACGCCCGTGCATATGGGTGACGCGCTTGACTTTCGACATCATTTGTGAGGTTTGTCGTCGACGTCGGTGCGGTGGCTATGGAGGGTAAGTCATGTATCTCTTGAGCAGTCTCCCATGCTTTTGCTAATAATGGTAGTGCTCAGAATCAGATATTGCCACAGTACGCCGCCCAACATGTGAATTGCCAATCGCGACGTTTGCTAACATTGACGCTCGGATCGCAGAACAGCGGCCGCGGAACGACCGAAAGCGGGGTTGCAGCACTTACCGGGAATGATGCTGGCGGAGACGAGCTTGTCCAGACCGTACACTGTCTATGGCAACTGGTGGTGTTGCTGGTGCGCGGTTTACTTTTTTGGAGGCCGGCAGGCTCGATGCCGTAGCCCTGTTGCTGTCAGTTGACGCGTGTGCCTCCAGGCTTCTTCCAGGTCCTCATCTGCCCCTTCCTTCTTTTAAAACTCTGTGTTTCAACCCCTACTTCGCAAGGGGCGGTAACTTAGGCAATGGGAAGCCTTCTTTTCTCAAGGACAACCGAGCCATGACGAGGACGAGTATTAATATTAATCGGCATTAATAATGATTTGTGAAATTATAAATTTAATTAGTGGATCGTATCGTCTTGGATTCGCACCATGCTCGCCTGTTGTACATAGCTGTGGACGTTGATTGACAGTTCGACAGCATCGCGGGATATCCAGGATGGATGGGTACCTGTTCGTTTTCCTCTTTGCAAGTTGTCACGACGATTTGCATTTCTCATTTCTTTCTTACAGATCGTCGGGATGAGCGCTGAAATGTGTTGCGGTGGACAGAGATGGTTTTTGAATGCTAAACATCGCTGGATGTATTGGTGTATATAGCCCTCCTTCTACGAGCTCGACACTGGTTTTGGAATTTTAATGGGGATGTCGAGCGGTAGCTAAACTGGCGGGTGTGATATATGATAGGTGACGCCTGCGGGAATTTTGAGTGACGTATTCTAGATTTTGGTTGAATCCCGCACTGGCGTTTACTCAAACATGCTCATACATGTAGAGTGTTCAGTTTTTTGTACATTTGTCACCCGAGTCCGCTGGGGCCAAGGTGCGTTCTGACCATCGCGAGGCTTGAATATCATTCATAGCTGCATTTCTCCACTACAGTTAAGCGACTGTAGCAACTACAGCATCCACGAGCCTTGACGCCGCCAATAGCCCCCGCCGAGTGTTCCGTCCTTACCCCACACTTTGGTGGCGATTACATGAGTGATTCTCATCTTGAAAGCGTCCACATTCTCGGACGCTGTCCATACACACCATGACGCGACTCGACTCGGAGTCGGTTAGTTGTACTGGTAAGCACGGGGATCTGTCGGTGTTACACATCAGTTTCAGGTTTCGATATTTGGACTAATCATAGACTCGAGCTGACTCTCTGTACAGAAACCGAGGCTGTTTGACGTATGGACGGGTGTCCCTCACGGGACGATGTCAGCCCTGAAAGTTAGACTTGGTACTCCAGTCCCTTCTCGGGTTGTGGCTGGGGCAAAGGCCTAGAATCGCTGCCGTACATTATACTTAACGCTCTCCCTTGCCCTTGAGCGTGTCTTAAAGTCGGGCCGCGGTGTACATTGGCGGTGACCGCTGAGGCTCGACACTTATCGATTACGGTATGTGCCTTGTGAGATTTCGAAGTTAGTCAACAGCGTGTGGGATAGATCACCGAAGCAAACAACTATATCTCGGGGTACCACCGCATTCCCTCGATAACAGGCTCCTTCGGGAGATGCCGTTGTTGATTCAAACATCAAACCTCGTACCGGACGAATTTCGGGGGCTTGGTTTCTTATCAAACTTTTCTGCTTACAGGTGGATGTTATCATGAACCACGTTTGTAGTTGCTGGAATATACACGGAGAGTTCTTTGAGGGTGCTGAGCTGCAAAAGGCTGTACATCCATATGCAGGATTGAGGAGAAGATCTGTTTTATTTTGATTGAAAGGGGTATTGGAAAGGTTGTTTGCCAGTGGCGCTAATTAAGGCGCTTATTGTGCGGCAATCGCCAAGATCGGTGCCGTAACATGGACTGTGGGCACACGACACATCCAACGCACCTAAGCAGCTCCTTAGCCTACCAACATTTCAAATAGAATTTTGAGGCGTAAATGAATTTCGTTGTGTGACTCAAAGCCCGCTTCTTCTCATTTTCTAGAATACATTCCAAAGTGCGAGCTTGAAGCCTGTGTTAATGTCACTTCTTTGACCGGCCAAGACGCCGTTTACATCATCGGATTAGTGCTCTTCCTGAAGAGCCTGACATTCTGAGTTCCAGAATTCTGAAGGTAACAGGGAGAACTTGGGGAAGTAGACTATTGACGAATGCGGACTTGACATCCGAAGGACCGACCCGACTGTGTACTATCAAGGTTGTACCCCAAATTCCAGACCACATGGAATATGGCGATTGAATGTGTTTTAGACTACCGAATATCACTGGAAAGCCGACGGTATTGGTATATTTGCTCGCATGGGAACTGTTGCCGGGATGGAAGCGCGAAGAATCACGGAAACAGTGGTTCGCGTCGACAGGGGTATTTATAACGAGGACCCTCGTTCTATTATTGTGGAGACTGACTTCTCTTTCGCATATTCAGATGTGTTCTGGAGAGAAACGTGAGCTTGGGCTGGGGAGAAGCGGAAGAGCTTGTGAAGTCCAGCACTCTTTTGGAGTCTCAGACTAGAAATAATGATGTAATAAGGGTATGCGTATAGAGAAGTTGGATACCTTGCGGTACTCAGTGTCCTTCGGTGATTTCTTTACCGGGTTATTTTTTTTGCTAGGTTTTGTATAAACCGTGATGGAACGAGCCGGGGTGCTTCGAAATTTGAGCTGAGAAGATGCCTTCAATTCACAGTATGAAATGCAAGACTGACGAAAAATGAAGTGGTTCGCAGACAAATGAGCACCACGGTACATCCCAAGCACAAGCACCGCTGCTTCGATCCAATATCATATCTGTGCTAGTGCTCTCGCACATAATGATGATGTGGTGGTGCAGTGATTGACACTGTTTTCGCGCAATCTCAGTCGAAAGAATCAGGATACTAGGACAGGCAGCCGCATGTACGTGTTAGCTCTAGCCGTCGAGCCATCAGGAAGCACTCCGGGGGCGCTAGTAACAGCTCCGGTTCTCTGTCAACAACTCCTAAGGTACAGTTGTGACTGGCAACCACAGCTGTTGACGACACATATATGGTCGCCAGTTGACGCAATTCCTGGGCTGCGCTATGAGGATAAATATCTAGTAAGTATAATGGGCGAAGTGTTGACACCAAGGGCATTTCCCAGCCGGACTAGTAAGCGCCGCTACATTGAGGTTAGAAGCGACAGTGACCAGCGACATTTGGAGCATCGAGAGGAGAATGGGAATAGGACTGCTTGCAGAAAACCAAGCAAGAAAGAAGGTGATCTGCGCAGGTTTGTCAGTGTTGCCCTGATCTTGCGAAGGAGACGAGATAGATCTGGGGAGATGCCGATCTGCCAGATCGGGATGGACGACTTCCGGATTTGGACAGGGAGAAGGGGCGATAGAGAGTTTTAATTTCCTCGGAGTCAGAGCTCACAATTTAGCAGACGGAATAGGCCATCCACATATTTAGCGCTCGCGTTCTGTCTCCCCTCCGGATGGTCTTTCCCCGCCTTTCCTTCTTTCCTTCTCCTTCTTCTTCCCTCGTCCTCGCCGTCGACCACAGCGCCGACATGGCGTCCACCACCGTCCCCACCGTCCTCCAGGCAATTTCTCCAGCCCTCACGTTCCTTGTTCCCCTCTTTGCTCTAGTTCTGCTCGTTTTGACGGTTTCACATCAGCCTGCACATGTCCGGGATGGTTTTATTGGCGGTGGACGAAGGAAGCAGGCGATGGTAGCATACATCGCCATTGCCGTTTTGGCGGTTCTCTCAACGCTGTACGGCGCATTTGGGCTCAGAACGGCGTTAGGTGACTCCAGTAACGGCCTGGGAATGCGAGGTGTGGGCGAATTGGTCGTTGAAGCCATGATCTTTCTCCAAGGTGAGTCAACTGGATGCATATACCCACTGAATCACTCGTGACACACCTACAGTGGGTGGTTCCGTGCTTTACCTCGCGAACGAGTACGCTGCAGTTGCCTTCCAGGCCTACTGGATGACGGCGCTCGTAATCGAGCTCGTATGCGGTGAGTTCTCGCTGTAATGTCCGCCCATTAGGCTTTGGAGACTAATTTTTGGCTCAGCCACCCTCATTTGCCTGGTCTTCTCGGCGGTTTCGCGAGAATTTCTCTCTGCGAGTGTTCCTCCAGCACTTTGCCTTCTGTTTATTGCCTCCGCTATCCCCCTTCTCGTTTTGGCCCTTCGCGTCCACGGAGCCAAACAGGAACCAAACAACGCGCAGCATGTGATCCCGGAGGGAATTCGCACGCCTTCCTTTAGCGGAACTCGACTTTCGATAGCGCAGAGCATCGAGCCTCATTCACCTGTCTCTTCTTTGGCATCTCTACCGTCGTCTGAATATTGTCATGATGGAACTACTCAAAAGCTCCCCAGAGTTCCCTCGCTGACATCGGATTTCACGATCGTCAACCAGCTAAATGCACTCCGAAATCCCCGTGTGGATTCCAATGCGTTGGAAGCTGGTACCGCCCAGGGAAGCCCTAGCGCATCAGCTTTAGGCATCAGGATCTTTCAAAGTCGATCGAAGAGCCTTTTGGTCTTTCTCATTGCTTCCCAATTCGCGGCATTGGTGGCGTTCGCCCTCGAAATCACAGCCGTCAACGTCGCTGGCTCGGGCAGTCGCAATTCGGCACCTTCTCCTCCCAACGTCTCAATGGCATATGCGGTCCTTCAGATCCTGCGGACAGTTCTGATGGTACTATGCATTATCGGCGTAATGGCAGCGTTTCTGAGTAAGTCATTTTCCCGGATTCAGCAGGCCTCGCATTGATTAAAAGCATTCAAGTCCACGCTTATAATGCTTATCTGCGCGCTCCAGCCACAATACGTCAACCCACCTGCGACGCTGTACTCCCACCCACAGTCGATCTATCTAGGATGCCCGCGATCACAGTGTCACTGTCTAGGACCACGACGACGGCCACAGCTCTGGCGGCGAACAAGCGGTCCAAACAGTACACTTCTTCAATGTTCGACAAATCGGGACATTTTGCGGACGTCGCTATTACGGGGGTCCACAACCAGATGGTACTTACGGATGGCAATATCGATCGGTTTGATGGATCAATGGGCCCTGAAGTTTATCCCAATGACTTGGGTTCTCAATCGTCTCACCGTCTTTCTACATCCTCGTATTCTTCCCTGTCCTTCAAGTGCCCCGACGACACACTGCCAACTACCGCTGCTCCGATGACTCGCCGGCAGCCAGAAATACGCACCTTCTCATCGATCCGAGACTCCAGGTTTGAAGAAGATAACGAAGGCAGTGAGCCTGGATATGTCTACATCTTCAAACCAGCACCCACCAGTTCGCAACAAGATGGTCAAGCTGTTACTGATCCTTTGGATGTTGGCCTACCGATCCCATTTAGGTCGCCTGCTTTCTCGGCCTTCACCCCCAAGATGTGTTTGCCCAACTTGCGGATAAACCACTCCCACAACAGTTCAGCATACACCAACGAAGCTGTCGAGAACTGCTTCTCCTCGCGACTCTCTTCCCCTTGTACTCCAACCACCACCATGGACATTCCTCTCAGCAAGCCCTTTGCGAACCCGTACCCCACCCCACGATCCACGCCAACCTCTGGTTCATTCACGGATCGTTTACCTATGATATTTGGGACTAGCTCTCCAATCCGGGAGCTACCTGAAACACCTTCAAGGCCAACCACTTCAAGCAGCAGGCCGAGTATTCTCCAATCCTCAGGGTGTTCCGGCTTTCCTAGCCCCGACCTCGATCTCGAATTCTACTCTCGTTGCACTACTCCAACACCTAGTCAGAACTCCACGCCCACCCCAACCCCCACAAGAGCCCCTACACCCGGTCTTGGCCTGACGCCATTCATCGGGCCTCATGTTCGTAAACACGAGTCTTCTGCTTCCATTCGACCGCGTTCACCGCCTAGCCCCTCGTACAACTTCATGGCGAACCTGAAGGGCAAAGCCAAGACTCTTTCATCGAAGCAAGAGTCCCTCAGCGGAAGCTTTGCTCAGAGTTTGGAAGGGATTCGAAATGGACTTGGCAGCAATGGGAAGACCAAGTATCCACTTCGATCGTCGATCTCCAATGCAAGCCTCGGGAGCTCGAATATTGGTCTTGGGATCAGCAGCGGGTTTAGGTTTCCTCTGTCGAGACGGCCTTCAGTGGTCGATAAAGGGAAACGTAATGCTTCTTCCTCGACCTTGGGCTGTTCCGGGGAGGGAACTGCCGTGGATGACGGAGATTTTATGGATTTGAGGGACCCATTCGCGACTCCCACTATCGCTGAAGGTTGTGCTTTGCGAATGGTTCCTTCTTCGGAGTTGAACAAGCGAAGCGGGAGAGAGAGTAGGAGTGGAAGAGAGAGTCGGATTGGGTATCGGGAGGATGATGTGTTTGAAGTGGATCAAGAAGGGCGATCTGGAAGTTGCGGCCGGTCTCGAGGTCAAAGGATGAGCGCGTGGGGCAAGCTCCAGCTCAGCAACTCGACCCCAAACAGCCCTGCACGACCTTGCAGCCCTTCGGCAGCCAAGCTTTTGGGCCTGAAATCGTCCTCGAAGCATCGCGGAGATAAAGGGAAGGGGAAGGTGAAACCCAAATCCGCGAGTACCAGCAAATCGGAGGGTAGCAGCCCGGTTCGGCTCGAACATCCGCGGTTGAGTGTTGGTGAGGATGTTGGGTTTGTCTTCGAGGAGGCGTTGTTGGCGCAACAGTTGCTGAAGAGGCTTGATGAGAGTGTTTAGATGTAAGTCACTTAGCTTTCTGTTCCCCTTCCTTGTGCTGATGTTGTATACCAGATCAAGCGTACACCACACTGGTCACCATTCCTCGTTCCTCTCGATGCGTCGGCATCAATCAGGTCCCTCGCCTGCAACATTCTTTCAATCACCACCGCCTTTCCAAATTCTGATATTCGCAAAACCAAACTGTACCTTGTGTAATGTTTATTCTTACTTATCATTCTGTTCTTATTCCTTAATTTATTTCGGTGACGGTTCCTTCACGACCGTTTGTATTATTAGCGCCCCTTTTCTATCGACCATCCGATTCTGCTCTACTTCGCCTTTTTGGATTGTTTAGCATTCCCCAGTTACTAGTTTCTTCTCTCTCTACTCTTTACTTGCGGTTTTTCTACGTTTCTCTTCTATGGCCGGGCGATTTAACATTTTCAAAAATGCGGATTAATTTTATTTGTTTGCTAGTACTATTTTTTCGATTAGACATTTCGGCTCCAGCTCTTACTATTGCTGAATTATCAGTCCATTCTTTTTCGTTTCAAACACTCGGCGTCTTCCTTCCCTCCTTTCCCGCCTACAACGCCCCCTTCGTTAATCTTTCCACCCGACGACTCGTACATTCTTTCACGAATCCTTCACGGCATTCTTTATTCTGCACTTTACTCCACCACGGGTTACGCCTTGACGTGCCTATACGCTCTTTATGGCTTCGTGCTTGCATTGTTCCCGACAGAAAGAATTCTTCCTTCATGTTCACTCATTATCCATTCATTCACTAATCACTTGTACTATCGAACGTCAACAAATTTGAAATAGCGCTTTTCTTCTAGGTTTATTAGTAGCGACTGTCGGTTAGTTGCGCGTAGTTCAACTCGAATATAATCCTGAGTTGAAAGAACTTTCCGGACCAGGTACCAGCTAAATCGTGGGAGAGTCGTGAGGTAGGGCCAATGCTGATGCTTAGTCTTTCCTGAACCACAATTCATTCACTTGTCATCAAATGACTGTGATATTGCTTCTCTGGCCTGAATCTGTGCGGTGCAGAGGATGTAGGTCCAAATATCACGTTTCTAGTGAGGTACCGTTACTAACTGCGACAGAAATCGTGAAGCGACAAGTGGCACTCCTACTACCGGTGCAGCGAATGCTGTGCGCGCTATTGTGCTTCGTTCGCCCTTATTTGACTTTCTCATTGGAACACGCTTGCCCATAACCAGACACAAGGATGCAGTATCGCGGAGTGCACGAAACGACCTTGCAGGTTACCCCCTTTGCTGGGCGGGGACCTCGAGACAATGGTCCAGCCGGTTATTGCGACGGACGCTGTGAGTTCTCATCTTTTGTGAGTTGGTCTTCTTATCTGTTCTAAACTAATTGGTTCCACCTCAGGCACGAGCAGACTGGAATTGCAGGACAGTGGGGTGGGAGATATCACTTCGGACGTGGATGAAGAAAGTCGAGGATGGGCCCTGTATGATCACCTCTCCAATGCTCACCCTATCCTGGATCGGAATGAAATCGCGTCTGTCGCTGCAGAGGCAGTTCGGATATTTCTTCGGCTGGCAGACAAGGACCCTACAACATATGAACCGCCGCTATCCGATGTACTCAACCGTTATGCCATTTACTGCTCGGCACTCGGGGAAGACGATGAAGCTCTGAGGATTGGGGGACAGGCGGTTGATATCGGTCGTCGTTTGATGTCCAGGAACTCCCACAACCTCAAACTCTCCGGCCATTTATCCTCTTTGCTCTACAATCTCGCGCGCTACTTTGCGCAATTACAGCGTTTTCAAGAAGCCCTCCCGCCTATAGCAGAGGCATTCAGAGTTCTCCATCACCTGGCCAACAAAGACCCCGGATACGAGCCACGTTTGGCAGATTCCACGCACCACTATGCAATCTATCTGTTTCACGCCAAGGAATACCAAAGAGCAATGGTGCACGCACACGAAGCCGTTGAAATTCGTTCCCGCCTTGCAGGACAAGATCCTGCAAACTTTGAACACCACCTTGCATGGTCGCTACTCCGCCTTTCAGAGTGTTATTACTCTCTCGAACGCTACGACGAGGCCCTCACGATCGTAGCTCAATCCATAGAGCTGCAAAGGCACTTAATAAGCCACAGCTTCGAGCCGGTTGCGTTTAAGCGTCTCCTTGCGGACTCGCTGATCCACCACGCGTGTTGCCTGTCCGAGTCAAACATGAAATCGAATGCTCTTGGATCGGGAACGGAGGCGATGGTCATCCTCCGGGGTCTCGCAGCCTTATGGCCAAAGGAGTTCACTCGTCCCTACGTCGCCTCCATAACCAGATTGGCTTATGACCTCAGCTTTTGTGGTCGCTCAGCAGGGGTTGAGCTACTGGAAAGCCTTTTAATATTTGCGTGTCGCAGATTGTCAAAACAGGATCCCGACGTACACGACCCCGCCCTTGCACATTGCCTTCACCAGCGTGCTCTTTCTCTATCGGCGAGAGGGTGGCACCACGATGCCCTTGAGCCGCAGGAGGAAGCGATACGCATACGCCAGCGATTCGCCAGGGTGAATCCCGCTGCTTACGAGCCCTTCCTCGCCGACTCACTCCATCAATACGCCCTCGACCTATCCCGAGTTGCGAGGTACAGCGACGCAGTTGAACCGGCGACCCGAGCTCTCGAAATTCGCATCCGACTTGCGTCGGTCGACATGGCCAAATACGAGGACGACCTTGCGTGGTCGTACTATAACCTTGCGTGCTACCTCAGCTCTTGCGACCGCTACGCAGAGGCGATTCCTCATTCAGAAGGTGTTGTTGAAATCCGACGCCAGATCGTGCAACGAAATCCACAGGACGAGACAGCTCTCTCATCGCTGCGGAACGCGATCGAGAACTATGGGATGTACCTTTCTCAGATTGGGAGGTACAATGACGCGGTCGAGCCGGAGAAGGAGGCTGTTGACATTTGCCGCACGTTGGTCGCATTGGATCCGGACCAGTTTGAGGGGACTCTTGCCACGACACTCTACATGCTGGCATTTGACCTCAATTACTGTGATCGAAACGAGGAGGCAGCAGACGCTGTGAAGGAAGCGATCGATATTCGTCGGCGTCTGGTGGCGAAAGACCGATATAGGTACATTGAGCACCTTGCCGACTCGCTCAACCAATATGCATGGTACCTCATCCATTGCCCAAAACGTGTACATCAGGCATTCGGACCTGCGCACGAATCCGTTGCGATCTATCGAGAGATGCTGGAGAAGTTTCCCGATACTAATCGTCTAGAAGATTTGGCCAACAGTTTGGACACGGAGGCTCAGTCACTTTTCTTCCAGGAGAGGTACGAGGAGGCCTTGCCGCTGATAGAGGAGGCTCTTGAGATATACCCAAAGATGGTGAGCGGCGGTAATATCGAGAACTTTGATCATGTTGGGAGTGCGTTGTACCAGACGTATGGCAGGGTGCTCTGGAAATTGGGGAGGGAAGCTGAAGCAGTTGAACCACTGCGGGAGGCAGTCGTTATTTATTGTCGGCTGATCAAGGTGTCGCATCCTGGGCGGTATGAACGCCGGTTGGAAGACTGTGTTACCTTGTTGGAGGCTTTGACGAGTTGATTTCCAGTTGCTGAACGGTTGAACGAGTGGCGGGGCTTTTATGATGTGTATGTTTCATTCCTGTTGTCATGCATGTACTTTTCCCGTCTTGTTAGAATGTAAAATGTATGTGTTTTAGTTACAAAAGGCCAATAATACCACAGTAATACCCGTCAACTGACAGCCAAACTTTGCTATACCGGGTGGACGCGACCATTAGTATGGCAAACTGGCAAGAGCTTTTCTTCCACTTTCTTACTGCAACTTTTCCTCAAGCCTAGGCTTCTGCGATGAATCCTTGACCGGAGGCGCGAGTCTGAATCAGCTCAACGTGTTGGACAGTTGGAATGCTTGGGGAATGATGTACATATGCTGTGCGGGCTTTTGTTTTCAGCCTCGCCTTTTCTGCAGCTTTTCTGCAGCTTCCTTCTAGCCGGGCTTCAAGCTTCAGGGATGCAGTATCGCGCAGTACACGAATCGACCTTGTCGGTTGTCCCTGATGCTGGGCCAGGACCTCGAGAAAAGGGCCCAGATGGTTATTGTGATGGTGAATGTGAGTGTTCCTCCCTTAGCTGGCACCCTTATATAAATCTGATTGGTTTCTCCCTAGGCAGGAGCAGATTGGAATGCGGGGACGACGAGATGAACGAAGCTACTCAAGAGGAACGCGAAGAACGTCGAGCATGGGTCCTCTATGACCATTTCACCCGTGTCCACCCTATCTTGGATCGCGATGAAATCACTTCTATCGCCACGGAGGCACTCGAGGTCTTCCGTTTGCTAGCGGACAAGGATCCAACGAAATACGAACCATCACTGTCCGATATTCTCAACCATTATGCTGCCTTTCTATCGGTACTAGGAGACTACGCCGATGCGGCGAGGATAGGAGCGGAGGCAGTGGTTATCCGCCGTCGTTTGGTAGCTAGGGTCTCCGGAAGGTTTGACGGACATTTGGCCTCATCGCTGTGCAATCTAGCGCGCTACTTTGCATTCCTCATGCGTATGGAGGACGCCATCCCTCCTGTACTGGAGTCACTCGACATTCGCCGCGTATTGGCCAACCAGGAACCTGCATACGAACCACTTCTGGCAGAGTCCATGCACCACTACGCCCTTTACCTGCTTCACGTCGACAAATACGAGGAAGCACTGGCACCTGCACACGAAGCAGTTGGGATCCGTTCACGCCTGGCAGAAGGAGACCCTGCCTATCACACACACCAAATTGCATGGTCGCTATTCCGGCTCTCAGAGTGCTACTACTCTCTGGATCGCTACACCGACGCTATCCCAGTCATAGTGCAAGCTATCGAACTTCAACGTCGCCTAATCAGCCAAAGCCTTACTCCGTCCGCCTTTCATAGTCTCCTTGCAGAGTCATTATTCCACCACGCTTGTTGCCTCTCCGAGTCAAACATGGTCGAGGAATCTCTTGAGCCAGGAGTGGAGGCGATGGTCTTGCGTCGTGGACTCGCTGCCACACGGCCAAAGGAGATTCATTCTTATGTCGCCTCTATCATCAAATTGGCTGAGGACCTTGCCCGCTGTGACCGGCGGTCCGCAGTTGAGTTGCTCGATGCCCTTCTCATATATGCTTCCCGCAAACTGTCAACACAAAATCCCAATGCACACGCTTCTACCCTGGCTCATTGCCTCTACCAGCGGTCTCTTTCCTTCTCTAACAACGGGTGGCATGATGATGCCCTTGAGCCAGGGGAGGAAGCGGTATCCATACGCCAGAAACTCGCAAAGAAGAACCCCACTGCATACGAACCCACCCTTGCCGACTCCCTCTATCAATACGCATTTGACCTATCTCGAGCTGGAAGAGACGAAGATGCGATCGAACCAGCAACCCAAGCACTCGAAATCCGTGTCCGACTCGCGTCTGCAGACATGGCGACGTATGAAGAAGACCTCGCTCGGACTTACTATCGCCTTGCGTCCTGCCTCGGCTCATGCGACCGTAACGCAGAAGCGATCCAGTATTATGAAGGTGCCATCGACATCCAACGCCGGCTCGTGCAGCGAAACCCTCAGAAAGTGTCAGATCTCTCGGCCCTGCGGAGATCGATCGAGAATTATGGGATATCACTTTCTGATATTGGGAGGCACAGGGACGCGATTGAGCCAGAGAAGGAGGCCGTTGACATTTGCCGCAGGCTGGTTGCCCTTGATCCGGACGAGTTCGAGGAGAGACTTGCTAGAACACTGTACATGATGGCGTTCGACCTGAACTATTGTGATCGAAACGAGGAGGCGGCCGAGGCTGTGAAGGAGGTCATAGCTATTCGTCGGCGCCTGGTGCTCAATGACTACGATCAGTACATTGACGACCTTGCTGATGCCCTAAACCAAAATGCATGGTACCTCATCCATTGCCCGGGATGTGCACACGAGGCAGCCCAAGATGCAAAAGAAGCCGTCGAAATCTATCGGAAGACATTGGATGGGACCCTCAGTCGCCTGGAAGGTCTCGTCAACAGTTTGGACACCGAAGCCCAGTCACTCTTTCTCCTAGAAAGATATCAGGAGGCATTGTCGCTCATAGAGGAGGCTTTGATGCGGTATCCTCACCTGGTGAGTGAAGGTGATGATGGACAGTTCGATTACGTTGGGAGTGCATTGAACCAAACATACGGCAAGGTTCTCTGGAAGCTTGGAAGGGGAGCCGAAGCGGTGGAACCATTACAGGAGGCGGCTAGGATTTATCAGAGACTTCTCCAGGGCCCGAGTCAAGAACGGTATGAACGCCGGCTAGAGGAATGTATTGACTTGGTGAAAGTCTTGACAGGCTGGTCGGAAACTTCTTACCCGCCTCGGGCGCGGGTTTCGAAAAGGACATGGTTTGGTTTTCGCGCACGAGAGGTTCCGACTTAAAGCGCCGACGTCGAAGCAGCTTGGCTGGTAGCCTCGTTGGTAGGTATTTTGGGAGTATAGTCAAGTCCTAGCGAAATATAGGAGTCATTTATACACTTGTTATGCACTAAGTCACTTACTCCTGATGTATTGTATTTCAAATCTATGGTTGTGAACCCACCTTCAGGATGTGTGTGCTTGAATTCATTCATTTTTAGGATATTTAAAATACCAAGGGATTAAGGGTTCTTGTGATTGTATAAGGGGTCTACTTGGGCCCCTCGTATATCATCATGACGGTGAGTGTTGGTGGGAAGGTAAATTAACGCGACCAGCCAGCAGGACAGTGATGATCAGAGTTTTTCCACCGTTTCCTCCGCAATTCAGTCCCGCATCAATCATCACTGTTTTTGGGTCAGCGGGATAAAGCTCGATAGCGTGGGATAAGGGTGGATAATGGTGGATGAGGGTGGCTATCCCACGCTATCCCTCGCTATCCCACTGACCCGTGTTTACTGATGATCCTTACCTATAGGATGTAGATCCTCAATGTCCCTAACCTATGTCATGTCACGGGCCATAATGACAATGGCCCACTTAAAGCCCAGTGACCAGCTGAATGCTGTGCGACTGAGGTCATCAGTCGTTGCCTGCTTTCTTCGCCTGTGAACTCATTTGCTGGAACCCACCATATAGATGCGGTATCGCGCGGTACAGGAATCAGACTATCAGTTGGGGCCTTATGCTGGCCCAGGACCGCTGGAGGAATTCCGAGCTGGTGCTTGCGATGGACATTGTAAGCACTCATAGCGAGACTTTTCCGTCTGTAACTGATCAAGAGCCAAAAGGTAGCACCAGGCTGGAAACTAAAGATGAGAAACCAGTCGGCATTGGCCTGGAGTATAACGAAGGACGTCGAGCATTGGTCCTATATCAACATTCAACCCTTACACATAACATTCTGGTTCCAAATGAATTCTTCCCCATCCTCACGGAAACAATCGAGACCTTTCGTCAGGCGGCAGAGAAGGACTCTTCAAACGAATCAAAGTTGTCCGATGTTCTTAACAACTACGCCGTATGGCTTTGCCGCCTAGGAAGGAACGACGATGCATTGCGCATTGGGCATGAAGCCGTTGCTGCCCGTCGTCACTTAGTGTCCGCCCACTCCAAGTCTTATGAGGCCCATCTGGCCTCATCGTTATTCAATTTGGCGCGTTACTTCGCTTTGTTGCAACGCACGGATGAATCTATCTCTCCTCTTCTTGAGGCACTCGCCATTCTCCGACGACAGTCGGATCCCGCATACCAATCTCTGATAGCCGATGCTCTACACCACTATGCCCTCTACCTTCACCTTCTATGCAAGTACGAGCAGGCCTTGGAGCCCGCACATGAAGCTGTCGCCATGTGGTTCCGCCTAGCGGAGCAAGATCAAGCCGATTCCGAATATCGACTTGCGTGGTCCCTTTACCGCCTTTCAAAGTGCTATTGGTCTTTGAAACAGTACGACGACGCAATATCGGTAGTTCAACAATCCATCGAGCTCCAACGCCATGTCATAAACAACAGCTCTGATTCATTGCCGTTCCAGGGTCTCCTCGCCCGTTCACTGTTCCATTGCGCGCGTTGCTTGTCCGACCGGAACAGGAACTGGTATGCCCTTGAACCGGGGCTGGAAGCGATGTGTATATATCGTAGCCTGGTTCAAGTTGCTGAAGCCCCAGAAGAATACACCCGTTCCTACGCAGACTCTATTAGTCGATTGGCACAGGACCTTAGCTATTGCCATCGCCAACCTGCCATTCAACTGCTCGAAAGGCTGCTTATATACAAAAGCCGCCGATTATCAACAAAAGACCCCAAAACATACGAACCCACCCTCGGTGACTGCCTATTTCGACAGGCACTGTCATTTTCCATCTTCGGTTATTATTCTAGTGCCGTTGAAGTTCTGGAGCAAACCATACCCTTACGCCGACGATGTGCGAAGAATGATCCCACTTCATATGAACCCGCCCTCGCTGAAACCCTCCATCAATACGCACTTGACCTATCTCGAATGGGCAGATCAGAGGATGCGATCGAACCAGAAACTGAAGCTGTGGAAATTTATCGTAGACTTGCAGAGGTTGACGCACCGACGTACGAGGTGGACCTTGGATGGGCGTACAACAACCTCTCCTGCTACCTGAGCGCATGCAATCGCCATCCCGAAGCAATTCCATACGCGGAAAGCACTTGCGAAATTCGACGCCAGATTTCACGTCGGAAACCTCAGGATCAATTATCTCATGCCTCTCTACGCGAAGCGATGGAGAACTATGCCATATATCTGTCTAATGTTGGCAGGTACAAGGAGGCGATTGAACTCGACAAGGAAGGTGTTGATATTTGTCGTACCTTGACCGCCATGAATCCGGACCGCTTCGAACCAAGTCTTGCCAACACACTATATACGCTGGCGTTCGACCTTAACTGCGATGATCGCGACGAGGAAGCAGTTGTGCCAGTGAAGGAGTCGATCGATATCCGACGACGTTTGGCGGCTAAGGACTATTATGGGTACATTGAACCACTTGCCGACGCCCTGAACCAGTACGCATGGTCGCTTACTCACTGCCGTGGCCGTGTTCACGAGTCGCTCGAGCCTGCAGAAGAGTGTGTTTCAATCCAACGCAAGCTGCTCGAAGAATTTCCCCCTACCGCCGATCGGATTCGTAATCTCGCGAACAGTCTGGACACAGCAGCTCATTCGTTGTCCCTCTTAGAGAGATGCGAGGAGGCTTTGCCATTAATAGAGGAGGCCATAGGGCTTTATCCTCAGATGATTAGTGGTGGAAATGTTGAAGCCTTTGATCATGTTGGGAGTGCGTTGCACCAGACCTATGGCAAGGTGCTCCGGAAGATGGGGAGGGATGCAGATGCGTTGGGACCACTACGAGAGGCGGTAAAAATCTATCGTCGACTTGTTGACGCGTCGCATTCGGGACGGTATGATGCGCGATTAGAGGAATGTGTCGGTTTGTTGGAGGGCTTGGCGAACTGATTGCTGGCTATGGATGAATCGTTAGGTCGGATACGGAGACTACTCGCTTAGCAGGTCCAACTTCTACGGATATGTGAATCGGAATATTCAAGGCCTTTATAAAATATCATCTTTGTTCTACTATAGATCTTTCAAGGGAACTGCGAACAAATTGAAAGCAGTTGGGAGTCAAGGATGTTTGGTTCCGTTTTTGCGGCGGCCACTTAAATCAAACGGCTGTCGGACAAAACTCGGTTTGCTCTGTACCACTTGGACCGCTTTTGAAACGTTGCCGGTACCGCTTCTGCCTTCAGTTGACTGTTCAAGCTCACGACCAGCTCTTCACTATGGGAACAGTCCAACTTACATAGGGCGACGTTCGGCAACTACTCGTTACATGACCAGCACTGGCAGCTTTCTTCTACTACTACTTGGCGTTATTTCATGACCCACAGCCCATATCTTGATGCCCAAAAGATATTCCCAGCCAATGGTTTGGCTTATGGTAAGTCACGAGTTGGTATTATCGTAATCTCCAACTTACCTGGGTACCATCAGCTTACGAGTCCCCACTGCAAGTCTCTCCGCAGACATTGCGGCCACTAAAATCAGTCGCGACCTTTGAACCCAACTTCAGAGATGATATACCGGAGGGTACACGAATCAACCTATCAGCTGGCCCCCCTCGCTGGCCCAGGAGTTCTAAATGAAGAGGCCGTCTGTGATGGCAAATGTGAGGGTCACAATCAAGCACACAACGACGCTGACTGATCTTGTGGGCCAACAGGCAGGAGCAGGTTGGAAATCATAGAGGACGGTGTTGGCCTGGAAGAGAGAGAGAAACGGCGAGCATGGGCCCTATATCACCATGCTAACCTCATCCATCAAGTCTGGGTTCCAGATGAACGCTTCTCCGTCCTTGCAGAATCTCTCGAGACTTTCCATCGGTTGGCAGAAACGGACCCTGCAAAATATGAACCCGCGTTATCGGATATTCTCAACAACTACGCCGTCTGGCTTGGTTCCGTAGGCAGGATCGAGGATGCGTTGCGGATGGGACAAGAAGCGGTAGAAATTCGTCGTCGGTTGGTGGCTGCCCACCCTGAAAAATATGAAGCTCACCTGGCCTCGTCATTATGCAATTTGGCGCGCTACTTCGTACCCAAAAGGATGGAGAAAGCCGTTTCTCCCGTGCTGGAGTCCCTCACCATCCGTCGCCGAATTTCTAGCAAGTACGGGGACGGCTTGGACACCCTCATAGCAGAGAGTCTACACCACTATGCTCTATACCTCCTCCTTGTACGCAAGAATGAGGAGGCGTTAGAACCCGCACATCAAGCTGTTGTCATCCGGTCTCGTCTAGCGGAACAGGACCCGGAAAACTTTGAGCATCATCTTGCCTGGTCCCTCTTCCGTCTTTCAGAGTGTTACTTTACACTCGATCGCCACGATGACGCCATTTCGGTGGTACTGCAAACCATAGAACTCCAACGCCACCTCGTTCGAGAGAGCCTCGATCCATCACCTTTCCAGGAACTCCTTTCCAGTTCGTTATTCCATTACGCGCGCTGCCTCTCCCACATGGGTAGGCCTCGGGATGCTCTTGTACCGGGATTGGAAGCATTGTGCGCACGTCGCGTCCTATTCTCCAAATCACCAGAGGGATATGCCCGCTCCTACGCAGACTCCATCGGTAGGGTGGCATATGACCTCGGTTATTGCCCTCGCCAACCTTCAGTCCAACTCCTCGAAGGGTTGCTTATTTATACGACTCGACGCCTGTCAGCCACATACCCCGACATCTACGAGCCTGTCCTTGCCGAATGCTATTTTCGGCGTGCGCTTTCGTTTTCTAGCTCGTATGCAAGCAACGAGGCCACCCAAGCTCAGCGAGAAAGCATAGCCATCCGCCGACGATATGCGAAGAAGGATCCAACTACTTATGAACCCGCCCTCGCCGAATCGCTCCATCACTACGCCACCGACTTATCACGAATATCTGGCTTTGGGTCGAAAGACGCGATTGAACCCGAAAAAGAAGCCCTGGGCATTTATCGTCGATTGGCGGAACAGGACGCGACGAAATACCAGGACTGTCTTGCGCAGTCTTTGTTTGACCTTTCCAACTACCTCATTTCCTGCAACCGTTACGCAGAAGCAGTTCCATACGCGGAAAGTTCTTTGGACATGCGGCGGCGAGTTGCACAACAAACTCTGCAGAGCCAGTGGGACCTGCGCCAGGCGATTACCGACTATCGCAGATGTCTGTCGTATTTGGGCAGATACAAAGACGTGATTGAATTGGACAAGGAAGAAGTCGCCGTTTGTCGTAACATGGTCGAGATCAATCCAGGCCGGTTTAAGGAGTCCCTTGCATCGACACTCTTTTCGCTGGCTTCCGACCTCCACTATGAAGATCGCACCGAGGAAGCGGCGGAAACCTTGAAAGAAGCGATTGATATTGAACGGGGTCTGGCAGCCGAGGAGCACGACCCGTTCATTGAAAACCTTGCGGCGACTCTCAACCAGTACGCATGGTACCTCGCTAATTGCCCCGGACGTGAGCACGAGTCGCTCGAACCTGCGCAGGAAGCGGTCGCGCTTTATCGGAAGGTGGTTGAAGAGTTGCACCCAAGCCCCTATACCCACCCCCATCGTCTAAATCTAAACAATCTTGCAAACAGTTTGGACACAGCGGCGCAATCGCTTTTCGTGCAGGGAAGATACGAGGAGGCTTTGCCGTTGATAGAGGAGGCCATAAGGGAGATCTACCCTCAGATGATAGGAAATGGTAGTTTTGGGACGTTCGACCATGTTGGGAGTGCATTGCATCAAACGTACGGTAAGGTACTTTGGAAGCTGGGGAGGGAAGCTGAGGCTCTGGAACCTCTACAGGAAGCGGTCAAGATCTACAATCGTCTTATCGAGGGTTCTGCATCGGAACGGTACTCGCGGAGATACGCACGACGGTTATCGGACTGCGCTAACTTGTTGGAGGCCTTGTCAATTTCATTGGGATAGTAGTAGCCTTTTTTCCCGACGAATTGCGGCTCCCCCTCGTTTTTTTGGGATTGAAAACCCAATTGCTATGCTTGTAATATATACACATTTTGTATTCCAATCAAAGAAGCTTGTAAAAGACTCGCCAACTTGAAATTGTGTCTGTTTGGTTCCGACAGTTAGTATGTCGCAGGGCGGCCAATAATTTGATCTACTACCTTTGCTTAAAACTATACCACACAACAGCACGTAACTGACCAAGACTCTCACCACGACTATCCACGAACGCTCCTGATAAGCATGTCTTTGTCCACAATATCTGTGGCCCAATGCCACAGTCTGGTGTATTCTCTCTCTCGACGACGAGGTACGTGATTCAGAGCTTTGCGAATCCGGCAGTCCTCAACCGCAGACCACCTTCGATCCTGAACACTCGATAGGATATGGCAAATATTTTATACTGCAGTGACTCACTCGAAGCAATGTTTTTCTTAATTCCCTCTGCCGGCCCAGGGCTCGGACGCGAGGAGAAGGTCTTGAGCCATGTCGATTGTGAGTCCTTGTCGCACTTTTCGTTCTGATTCGATCTGACCTGACGCGTGGTTAATAGGTAGGAGGATGGTGGAAATCAAAGTCGAAGACCAGGTCGAGAGCAGCCTGAAGGACAAGGATGAACGTAGAGCATGGGCTCTTTATCATCATGCCAACAATAACCACTTCGTTCCGGAAGACATCCTTGAAGAGCTGCTCGCATCCTTTCGCTGCTTGGCAAAGAAGAATCCTACAAAGTACGAACCAGCATTATCCCATATCCTCGACAACTACGCTGTGCGGGTCTCTCACCTACCAGGAAGACGCAATGATGCATTGCGTCTTGGTCAGGAAGCAGTGGCAATCCGCCGACGTTTGGTAGTTGCCCACCCCGGCACATTTGAGCTACACCTGGCCTCATCACTGTGTAACTTGTCTCATTTTGGGTTCCTGAAAGGCGTGGGGGATCCCTTCCCTCCTGTGCTTGAGTCGCTCAAGATCTGTCGTGGAATTTCCAAAAGGGACAAACCCAAACCGCGCGGTTCAGAATCCATCCTAGCAGAATGCCTACACCACTCTGCGCTCTATTATATCCGGGTAGGCAGGCACGGTAAGGGACTGCGGCTCGCAGAACATGCCGTTGCAATCCGATCCCATCTAGCAAAACATTATCCACACGAGCTCAAACACCACCTTCCATGGTCGCTCTTCCGTCTATCAGACCGCTATTGGCTACTCCGACGCTATAACGACGCCATTTCGGTGGCGTTACAGACGATTCAACTTCAACGCCAGATTATCAGCGAGACTCCGAGGAGCCTCGATCCATCACCATTCTACCCCCTCCTTGCAGCATCCTTGTTCCTTTATGCGCGTTGCCTCTCCGAAATTGGGAGAAAAGATATTGCCGTCGAGCAAGGATTAGAAGCCATGCGTATACGTCGCAAGCTGGCTGCCCAATTTCCAGAAGAGTTCAGTTCATCCTACGCAGAGTCCATTCATGCCGTGGCATCCGACCTCGCCTGTTGCGTCCGCCAGCCCGAATGCCGACTCCTCGAAACGGTTCTTGTAACTGCGAGCAGACGCCTGTCTGCTATTAACCCCAACAAATACGAGCCTCTCCTTGAACACTGCCATTTCCACCGGCTACAATCGCTTTACAATTCACATTGCTACGGCGACGCTATTCGAGTTGCGCAGGAAGTCATACAAATACGCAGACGGTTTTTGAAGGAGGGTCTCACTTTCAGCCGCACTGTGCATGAATGCGCCCTTGCCAGATCTCTTCAAATCTACGCCTCTGCCTTATTCCGGACCCACAGACCAGGGGATGCCATTGAGCCAGAATGCGAGGCACTGGAAATCTTTCGTCGGCTTGCAGAAACCAACACAGCTAGATACGAGGGGCAGTTCGAATACTTGCACAGGAACATTGCACAGTACTATGTGGCATGTAACAATCACGCGGACGCAGAGCCACATGCGGTGAGTGTCTGCAAGATATTGCGCCAAAAAGCGCCTCGATATCCACACGACCAGTCTATTCTCGTGAACCTGCGCTCGGCGATATTTGTCTACCGCGATTGTTTACTATCACGTCCGGGTACTAGTAGGTCCCAGGACCTGCTCGAACTGGACAAGGAAATTGCCTCCATTTCTTGTACCTTGGCCCTGATGAACCCGAGGATGTTCAAGGAAGCTCTGCTCTCTGCACTCTCTACTCTGGCGTTCAACCACCACCATCATCATCACACTGAGGAAGCGGCAGAAGTATGGGAAGAGAGAGGCATCTTGATTTCATGCTTTCCACCGTAGAGTAGCAAAATTTAGGCGGCCTCCTGATATTCGATTTTCGACTGGGGAGAGGCCGAGCATGGTGTTGAGGCGTCAATACACCCCCTATCTGATGCATGTACAGTAAGCCAAAATACTCAACTTTTCTCGTTATTCAATCCCCTTAGCCTGTAAACCCTGAACTAAACTTTAACCTGAAGTTTGCTGTACACCAGTGACTACAGTCTCTACTGCGAAACTCTTACCTTGTTTGCACCCATCTCTTCTGTTTCGTGGCCTGTTCTGACAATGTTCAAAACGCGGAACGCTGGACCCATCCAGATAAGTCGTAAAAGAATTCATATCAGTGAATTACCCCAAAAAGTCCTTGAATGCTCTTGCCCGCTGAATTGAGGCTTGGTTCTTGACCAATCACAAATGCATGAATGATCCAGATGAATCGGTGTTACTACTGAAAAGGGCTACACGGTCGTCGGTGATTTAGAACGATGTGCGAACTCATATAATCATCATCCTTGTTGACCGCAGCGAAGGCTTCCACTTGCAATCTCGACCAGTCGTTGGAATATGGCAGAGGTACTATATCGCAGTTTCCTCGAATTGACCTGTCGATTAGCCCCCTCTGCTGATCCAGAACACTTGAAGGACAAGGTCTTGGGCGATGGTGACAACTGTGAGTACTACTATTGTTCTTTGTATTCTGATCTGATACCGTATACGATGTGGGCAGTAAGCAGGAGAAAAGACGAAGACCAGGTCGAGATCAGCCAGGAGGAGGAACGTCGAGCGTGGGCTCTTTACCATCGTGCCAACCTTGTCCATTCAGTTCCAGACCTCCTTGAGTCTGATTTTGAAGAATCGCTGGCAGCCTTTCGTTGCTTGGCAGAGAAGGAGCCTACAAGTCACGAACCAGCACTATCCGACATTCTAAACAACTACGCTGTATGGCTCGCTGTTCCTTTCTCAGGAAGGCTCGATGATGCATTGCGCATGGGTCAGGAAGCAGTCGCAATCCGCCGACGTTTGGTAGTTGCCCACCCTGACAGATTTGAGGCTCACCTAGCCTCGTCCTTGTGTAATCTGGCGCGCCTTTTTGCATTACTGCAACGCATGGAGGATGCCATACCTCCGGTGCTGGAGTCGCTCGCGATTCGCCGCCGAATTTCAAGCCAGTACGCGCACGGCGGCTTAGATCCCCTCATTGCAGAGAGCCTACATCATTCTGCGCTCTATTTTCTCCACGCGGATAGGCATAGTGAGGCACTGGTCTTCGCAGAAGAGGCCGTTTCCGTTCGATCACGTCTAGCAGAACATGACCCACACAATTTCGAACACCAGCTTGCATGGTCGCTCTTCCGTCTATCAGAGTGTTATTGGACGCTTGATCACTACGGCGACGCCATTTCGGTGGTACTGCAGACAATTGAACTTCAACGCCATCTCCTCAGCGGGAGCCTCGAACCATCACCATTCTACCCCCTCCTTGCAGAATCCTTATCACTTTATGCGCGTTGCCTCTCCGACCTCGGGAAGAATTTCGACGCCGTCGAGCAAAGATTAGAAGCGATGGATTTACGTCGCAAGCTAGCTGCCAAATTTCCGGAAGAGTACAGCCATGCCTATGCAACCTCCATCCGTATGGTGGCATTTGACCTCGCCCTCTGCGGCCGCCAGTATGAATGCCGACTCCTCGAAACAGTTCTTATACACGCGAGCCGCCGCCTGTCTGTCACGGACCCCAACACATACGAGCCTGCCCTTGTCGACTGCCTTTCTCGACGGGCACAATCACTTTCTAATTCGTATTGCTATGACGCTGCTATTCAAGTTCTGCAGGAAGCTATACACATACGCCGCCGGTACGCGAAGACGGATCCCACTCTGCATGAACCCGCCCTTGCCGAATCTCTTCAAGAATACGCCTATGGCCTATCACAAATTTACAGGTCGGAGGAGGCCATTGAGCCAGCATGCGAGGCCCTCGACATTTATCGCCGGCTTGCAGACGTCAACGCGGCAGGATACGAGGGGCACCTCGCACTCTCTCATTGGAACATTGCACACTACTACACAGCATGCAACAATCACGAAGGCGCAGCCCTACATGCGGAGAGTGCCTGCGACATCCGGCGCCGAAAAGTGCATCGGAGTCCACACGACCAGTCTGCTCTTACGGATCTGCGTTTAGTGATATTTACCTATCGCAGTTGTCTATTGCATCTGGGTAGGTATAAGGACGTGCTCGAACTTGACAAGGAAGAGGCTTCTGTGTGTCGTACCTTGGCCCTAATGAATCCGAGAATGTTCAAGGAAGCTCTTATTTCGGCTCTCTCTACGCTGGCTTTCAACCTCAACTACCACCATTGCACGGAGGAAGCGGTAGAAGTATGGAAAGAGGCGATCGACATCGAGCGGGAACGGCTGGCAGACGATCGCAGTCATCGGGTCATTGTCAACCTTGCGTGGACGCTCAACCAGTACGCGTGGTACCTCGCACAGTGTCCCGGGCGTGTGGCAGATTCGCTTGAACCTGCAAACGAATCTGTGGCAATTTATCGGAAGCTGCTCGAGGAGTTTCCGACCCAAACTCGTCTGAGCGATTTCGCGAACAGTTTGGACACAATTGCGCATTCTCTTTATCTGCTCCAGAGGTTCGAAGAGGCCTTGCCATATGCGGAGGAGGCCATTGGGCTTTACCCTAAGATGATCGCTGGTGGCAATGGGGAGACATTTGATCATGTTGGGAGTGGGTTGCACCAGACGTACGGCAAACTGCTTTGGAAGCTAGGGAGGGCAGATGATGCGCTGGTGCCACTGCGGGAGGCGATAAATACCTACCGACGACTGATAAAGGTGTCGATGTCGTATCCTGGACGATATGAACCGCTTTTAGAGGATTGTGTTAATCTTTTGGAGACCATCGAGAGAACGGAATATCAAATTTAACAATTTAAAAATACTTATGTATGTACATAAATAAATACTAAATAAATAGTTTCCAATCGTGGGAGCCGGCTACTCATTTAGTGACCGGGTATCTATTCCTGTTAATGGTTTTTTCTACCTTGTCGCTACTCCTCCACATAACAGAACATATGGCCAGATGACACAAGGGCCACCACCTTCAGCTGCAGAGTCATCGCGCTCGACATTGGAACTGCCGCCAGCCCCTGCTACAACGAGCAACCAGAACGGTCATTATAATCCCTACATCAGTGTCTATTCCAATAGTGCACCGACGAACAACAACCATAGTTCTAGTCCAGGGTCCTGGCCGACAAACTGGTATCAATACTATGCACCCGGGACTCGTGCCTCTGGGTTGAAACACCAGCAGTCTTCAGGCCAAGCCCAGGGTTCTAATCCACCAGCAGCAAATGGGACAACACCGTATTCCGTTGAGCAACAACTGACATATCCAGCACTCGACGACCCACTTGCAAACCCTCAGAATGGAAATTCGACCACTTCTCGGGGCCCCCCGGTACTTTATCCACCACAAGCTACATTGGGCACTCCGCAAAATACGATCTCACACACCGAACCCCAAAAATCACCCCCGGAACCCCCAGAAGACTTTGAACATTGGGACGACATTCTCAAGTCGTTTCTTTCGGAAGCACGACTACCAGAAACAATGAAAGGGTTGGAAGCGGACATGCTCGTGTTATCTCCCGATTGGGAGACGAACGGAGTATACAAGGCAGTTGGAAAGTTAGTCCAGCGGTTCCAGGACCTGGCTACGCGTCGTGACAAAGAGGCTGCCGCTACAGCGAATGGGAACGGACTGGGCGCGGAGGAAGATGTGGATGTGGATGTGGAAACTGTTCTAGAAGCCCCCGAAAGGCCCGTCGATACGCAGGACGCGAAAGGTATGGAAGCCCGAAAGCTTTCGTACGCTTCAGGTCAGCTCGCTGCAAACGAGACGCCATCTACGCCATCTTCCGTACGTGTGACAATCTACCATGGCCAACTATGGCTTACGTGGGTCTTCAGACCATCAAATCCATATCTCAGTTCCTTGCACGGAACCGTGCGCGGAACAATGCATCTAACAAGACGGAGTTCCTGTATTCTCTCAGTGAAAGGAGGAAGGAAATAGCAGCAGCCTCGACGAGAGCACCTACAGTCGCCACCAATGAAGTCTCATCATCCTCGAGCAATCGTACCACACCTGTCGATCCTGGCCTAACTTTCTCTTGTGCGCGTACAGATGCGCGTCCAATCGATCGTGATGCCCAAATGAAGTACGATATCGCGAAGAACAGCGATGGTCCACTGAGTAGGACCAGAGCCAAAAACAAACAAGAAGTCGGCGCCCAGTCTGCAGGACTAAAGAGGGGTTATGAAGTTAGTGACCGTCACGAGGATGGTAGCACTTCAGATGGGCGGAGGCTGCGACAGAGGACGAGTATTGGAGATAATCAAGGAGCGGTGGTGAAGCAGGAAGATGGCGAGCAGGTAGAAGGCGAAGGGACACCTGGTCGTTACCCCACTTTAGACGAGCGTCTGAAGAACGTGGAAGCTCATTTTGGAGTGAGGTATGGTGAGTAATGCTGAATGACTTTTGCAAGCGGTCACCAAAGGACTAACGCAACGATAGTCCCTTCTCCTCCACGAACCCTCTTATCGAGGCTCAACTTTCTGGAGGACCATATCATCAAATTGGAGAAGGAATACCCTCCGTGGGCCGCGCTCTGGTTTTGTCAGCCTGGGAGAGGGGTAAGTCCCTTTGTAGCCTGTGCATCCAAACCCTCTGATTTAATATTCATTGGTCAGTGGCCACCTCCACCGCGTACCACGCCCATTGTCGTTCCTGCACATCTTCGTGTTGTTGAGCGTTCACAAGACGTGAAGCCAACGCCAAGGCACAACACTTCGTTAGAATCCTCGCTCACAACCAGCGCAGTCTCTTCAACTTCACCGCAGCAGACCTCGGAAGCATCACCTCACGGGAACGTTGGTAACGTCAGCGAAAACCCTGAGATTAACGGCCCTCAAGCCAGCACCAGCATTCAACGTACGACGAAATCGGGCAAACCGGCCAAACAGCCCAAGAAAAAGTCCAGTCTCTACCGCGCTGTCATGGAAAAACTGGAGGTGAAGAAAGCACTGGAAGAATATCGGACTGGGAAGTAGAGTCTGTTGTACATGGCCATTGTTTTGGCCTGGTGGCATTGTCCTTTGATTGGCGTAGGAACTGCTATTTGTAACTTTTGAGGGTGCGATATAGGGGTGGTCCAGGTTGGCACGTTTTCGTGGCTTGTACATAGCTGAAGGTTCGCGACTACCTTCAACGCGAACTTTGCGACCCTGCCAAGGCACGGCAGAAGAGGATGCAGGGGTAGCTCGAGAATCGGACGAAATCGACGACAGGTTTGTGCAGCTCGCGGAAACAGCTTCAGATATAACATGCCTTGGTTCGCTTTTCATTATCTAGCGTCCCTTTCCACCTCTCACTAAAACAAACGCAGATTTCTGGGTCACAAAATGGTGACCATTTATTGCATAGCCGCCGAAACGACATTTCTCTCCTCCACACTACATACAACATGAAAGTCAAATTACACGAAAGAGCATTAACGCATTATACGTAGCCTGGACGGAATACCGGTACTCCAAGCTTATCATTACAGCCATATATATATAAAGTTTTATCATCCGTCCGGTTCGTGATGCTGTAGCTTGTCTTGTTAGGTTAAATCCCAGCTTGACACTCTACACCCATCTTTAAGAGCTGGATTGCAGATCTGTGCTGGCTGACGGCTAGGACGATGAAACAATGCCAGATGGCGTGCGAGCCTAAAGGAGGGAGGAGAGTTAGCGTCAGAGAACGATAAGAAATTAATTAAATAATTTGATCGTTGGAAAGTAATAATAACGTTAATGTACACAGGGAGGGGGAGGAAGGAGAAGAAAGAAAGAAAATACTCACTTCCGCCAACAACGTCCAGTTTGCTTCTGATCTTGGGCGGGAGCCATCGTTCAGGGGCATGGGTAGCGTAGAAGATGAGACCAAAGACGTATGAAAGCAGTGAGGGGAAGATCACGGCTACAAGGTCATCCCGTCAGCAAACTATCAGACAGGTATACTGCGAGAACACTTACAAACGTATTCGTACATCTCTCGGTACGAGTGCAAGTAGCCGAGGATCAACATTGGCGCCAGTCCTGAAAACGCCATTGAGATGAAGAACGCGACGCGGTACAGCTAGAGCAAAGGTCAATGGTTAGCTTACACGCCGAGGGATATACAACAGTAGAGACATACTCGATATTCGTGCATGTTGAACCACTTCATAAACGGGAAAATGTTGCCCATCAAGCCTGTGCACAGACACAGACCCAAGAACCCGTAAGCGAGGTTAGGATGGCAATCCCCGAAACCGTAGTACACAATCGTGGCCACAGTCGCGCTGATCAACCTGGAAGTGATGAGTACATGAGCGATTCGAACAAGAGATGAAGATGTAATTTTTGCTCACCATCCAATTCCGATATAATCGCAGCGAGCGCAAAACTCCATGCTCTTCTTGTCGGCGCATCCGCTCATCGTATGCCATACGGTGCTGGCGAACAAACAAAGGAGGGCAAACGACATGAACGCGATTTCCATGGGATCTTCGATAGCCGAGGTCTGAGATTCAAGGAGCTCGGGGGCGCGAGCCTTGATGAGCGGGGTGATAGCGATAGGGAAGGGTGGTGTCGGTAGGTTGGAGATGAACGAATTGGTAGCAGAAGAGAGTGTCACCAATGCAGAGAAAACAGCGACAGCAAAAGTGGTGGTAGAGGAATAAATAAGATCCAGCCATGGGGGTAGATTGTGGATGCTGGGTATAACAGATGAGAGTGCCTGGTTTGCATGCTGAATGTATGGGTTGAATGTATGCCGGAGTGACGAAGATAGAGCGATGATGTAGGATGAGGATACATTGAAGAATACGATGTTGGAGAACCAGATGAGGAATGGGATAAAATGAGTGTGGATGTTAACTGAAAACGTCATTAGCCCCTGGTCTGGTAAGAAGAAGAAGAGAAGACTTACGAGTTTCATTATGAAACTCGAACACGCTGCGGATGATAAGGCCCCAGCGTTCAATCGGGATGAAACGATACCCGTGTGCAACAAAGGGATTGTTCTTCCAGTCTTGAGGAAGATCACTATAGCCGATGAGGTGAACACCGTGGAAGCTCCGCTGGACGGCACTTCCAATCTCCAGGGCCATGACCTCCAGCTCATCCTTCAGCACATCCAACTCATGCCCAATCTCCGCCCGGATGGCAGTCAATTCGCTACCTATGAGATCCAGTTCGTGGCTGATATTGTCCCTCATGTGCGAAAGGTTTTCTTGGATGCCCTCCTTCATATGGTCAAATCCTTCGCGCATATGCTCGAATTCCTCCCCGATCAGGTCCATCATCTCCTGCTGTTGCTCTCTCATCGCTTCAACATTGGCCTCGAACGCCTCTCGGACGTCTGTCATGAACTCTGCTCCGCGGCTAACTATGCTCATCCTCCGTGTTTTTGCCCGAACTTTGTCATCCGTGTCGTTGACTGAATCCAGGGATGACTGTTCGAGCCATATACTGTCAGATAATCTGGAGTGTACTTGACTGACAAGTGCTTCCAAAGCTTCGGCAACGGATGCGAATGGCAATGTCGGGAATGTGTAAGCGGGAGATATTGATTCGGCAGGGGAACCGAAGGGTGACGAAGGAAGACTAAACGAGATGGATGTCAAATGTTCCCGTAACGTCGCCAGGTGGTCCGACAATGTTTCGATGTACTTGGGGTGAAATTCGAGGTCGATATCGTGAAAACGTGTGCGTGCGTCGTCCAAAGACACCTCGTCGATCAATGATGGCATAGCGAGAGTGGGCAATTGGGAAAGATCGGGCAGGTGGGGCAGGCCGATATCCAAAAAGTATGATCGAATTTGGGATAGGATGTCAATGTACGCTGTATCTGAGCTAGGGAGCTCGAGATTCAGGGTCGGGAAATGTGGCACAACGTCCGACCTGATCTTGCTCAGCATGTCAAGCGCTGTGCGTGCCCACTGGCGGGCGTCGTCCATGGTCGATGTGGCCGTTGTCCCCTGGCTACTCGGCGTTGTCGGGCTGGTCCCGAATGCCAACGAGCCTGACATCCCTACCAGGCACTTTTCGAGACTCTCGAGATAGGTCAAGATCAGCCATCGTAAAGACGCCAATGTGCGCGTCGGTGAGGCGGATGTAAGGTCCAGCGCGTCCAGTGACCTGGTCTTCGCTGTCGAATCGCTGGAATGGTGAAAGCGAAGCATGCGCCCTGAGCATTGGGTGGGGGTGGGCGGCGCTGAGAGCCTTCGTCGCCGTCGTGCCAGCGAGTTCTGGTCTTCGTGGAGCGAAATGGCAGTAGATCCGCTCGTCGTCGACATGATACGATGGCAGCCTGGGTGTTGAGGGAAGAACCAAAGAAATTAAGGAGCTTTAAGCCTATTTCTAGGGGTATATGACCGTCAAGAACGTCAAGAACGTTGTGGAGGTCGTCTATAGCCGTCTAGGGTCTAATGTGGTGGTCGTCGAGCAAGATGTCAATCATATGTTTTGTTGGATCATTGTGGGTGCGGCGGCGGCGACGCGGAACGCTCCAACAGGCCTAAAATTATCTGACTAAGCACTCCCGCCGGCATATGGCCTGATTTTCACGGGCGCTAAGACCCTTGCTTCTTGCGTTTGTTTCTTGTCCTCCACGTTCCATGAGCTTCATTGTGTCGTCTAAAAGTTCATTAATTTTGATTTTTTGCGACTTACAGACTCCTCTATTTATAGGTTGTGTGTCAAAGTAGGTGCATCTTCTGCGGTCGGTGGTATTATGTAGTTGCACACATGCCAAGGAGGGATGCCACGCCGAGATGGAAGGAAAACTTTCAAGTTAGGAGACTCCAGGTAACAACGCTCACCGACTGTGACGGACGCTCTCTCGACAGTTCAGTCACCAGTTTCAGCGACGGTGGCACATCGTTATCACTTGCATCTTGCACAATTATCCCATCTGAGTACCGGTCGAAAGGGCAGATATCCCATTTTATGGGCAGCGAATGCTGTGCGGCGTGCTGATGAAATCTTACTAGAGGTGATTCGACTGCAATATATGTGAGTGCATGATATTTCCATATTGAAGAATTTATTTACCTGTGAAGAAGTGTATAGATCCATGGTGGCGTAAGGCGAACTTTAACGGCCAAACAAAAGGAAAAGTTAGTCCGATGCTATTTTGCCAGCTTATAATCGCCCGGGCCAGTAGGCATGTAGAGGAATTGCTTTCCTGCAGTGGCGCCGATGTCTTGTTGCTGCACTAAGAAGAAATGACCTGCTGTCCTGCTCATCGGTCGCCGAAATCGAAGACGAACGTCAGTCAGCACTGGCACGATGGAGCAAACTGAAGTCAAACGGTGTTGAACACGCCCTGGCGGGGTCTCCAATCATCACCCGGAGTAGGCCCCAGGTTATGAAAACGTTTCCACAAGCTCTTCAAGTTAAATGGCGAAGGACCGCCACCCTCTGCATCTTTTGCACTCCTACATCGAAATCCATGGTTTCTTCAACACTGCAGCGGTAGTATTAGATTGACCTTCTGACAAAGATGCTGTGCAGGTTTTGACTGCTAAGCTGATCTCTGCTCACTGACGCTCATTGCAATTTCTGCGCGGCAGGGAAGCTAACAGCATCTACCACAGGCTTGGCGCTATTTGTGAACATTTCTCACGGAGCAAGAGCTATTAAAGAGTTGTCGATCTACTGCGATCCATAACTGGCTCCCCTGGCCTCACCCACACCACCTTACCCTCCTCCAAGACTGCCACAGCCAGCACGCACGCTGAACCTGGTCCCGTCGACAACATGGATAACTTCGCCAACGAGCTGCTCCAGAAAATCTTCGAGTATTGCCTACCGACGACAACGATAGAATCGATTCCAAGCCGTAGAATTGCCCCGTTCGTCCTCACCCACGTTTGTTCGCAATGGCGAGCTGCTGCGTGGGGTCACCCCCGTCTATGGACCTCCCTGTGTTTAAAACCCAGGGGCAAGCACAACCCCATCGAATTCGCAGTCGGCATTAGAGAATCTAATGCTGTTGCGGACATAACACTCAATCGCTTCATTTACAAAGCTGGCCACTGGTTGAAGCTTGCGGGGTCCCTTCCTTTCCAGCTCTACATCGATTTTCCCGTTGGTACCTCGTATGGCCCCACCGCATTGAAGCTTGCGACCATACTCTTGCAACACGTCATAGGCCCCCACTTTCACCGATTCAGTTATCTTCACCTTGCGACAATGCCCAGGATAATGCAGATGCCCGATCCAGCGTTTCCATCGTTGCGTGCAGTTTCCGTCACGCGGGCCTATATGCAAGTTTTCAATCATCCGTGGATAGATAACGGAGTCCTGGTAGATTCTCCGTCACTACAGCGAATACACTTGGACTTCAATGGGCTGCCTTACCGCTCCAGACCGCTTTCCCGGATATTCAAAGGGAAACACATCACCCATTTGTCGATCAATGCCTGCCTCTCCTCGCCTGCGTGGCTTGAGGCTCTTTCTTTGTGTCCTTCCCTGCAACATTGTGCTATCGCCATAGCCCAAGAAGAACGGGAAGCACATGAACAATCATGGAAAGGTGGCATTGTTACACTCCGACAACTTACTCATTTGGCTGCTCATGTTCGAGGGCGCGAAGCAGAACACCAGCACCTCTTCACCTTCCTTCAGTGCCCCTCACTACAAAATCTCACGGTCGTTCAAGACTGCGGCGACTTCGGACACCTTTCGCCAATATTGCTAGCCTTATCGTCGTCATCGCCACTGTATGATCCTTCACAGCTGGATTATCTTGCAATTGTCAATAATGGACTAGACAACCCGAGCAATGTGACCCAACGAATCATCAATTCCTTATCACCCCTCATCAAGGTCACTACCCTGGAGATGGGCAACATAGTCGATGACTACGACATGTTCGCAGAGGAGCTATCGAGAAATCCGACTTTCCTTCCAAAGCTGCGCCAGCTCCAACTGGGTCTTGGAAACAGGGCAGTCGGTGCTCGTCTATCACCCCTGAACATGACCTGGGATGTGCTTCATCGGATGATCAAGACAAGGGGAGTCCAGGCCAAGTCCAAAGGCGGTCATTGGAATGTTACGCTCCAATACAACCCGCAAGACAAAGAACTCACTGGGACTCTGATGAAGCGGACTGGATGGGACGGCAAAAGTGGTGGTGCAGACAGTCACACCCGAATTTCGGAAAGCCTTTCTCTTCTGCCATTTATTATTGGTCCAACTATGCTGTACCCCTCCGAGTGGCTTCCGTAAAGTATCAATAGACTTGCTCAGAATTAAAACCATGCTCAGATGTGTTGATTTATTTCGAGTTCAACTCACTGGAAAGCAAGTTTCTCATTTGAGTCGATGGGTGTAGTTATTTGGCTCGCTTTCATTTTATAATTACCTCCCTCCATTCACTGTGACAAAGCTCTTGCAACCGGAGGCGGATTTGTCAAACTCCCGGTACCCAGATTATTTTCACTGCAGGCAGCTGTAAAATTTGTATCTCCAGGACGGGATAGAGCTATCCAAATCTTGTCGGGGTGGACATAGGTCATTTATAAAAAGAATCGGCGTCATTGGAGCTGAGATGTTCTACCACCTCTAACTCTAAGAGCAAATAATTATATCACAGCTGCATCGCTAACAGAGCTGCGTGTCGCTCCGAGCGAGGTCGGACATCACACTTGAAAGGAAGAGGGGCGCTGCGGGTCAAAGGACTTAGACATCTGGGAATGGTTTGAGTAGTGGTGCACGTACCAGACCAAGTCCGAGCAGACTTCTAATTTCAAAGGGATCTTGTTCCCTTGTTTGTCAACGGAGGGTGTGATATCAAATGCAGCAATCAAACCAGCGGCCATGAAGGTAACCGCTTCATTGCTGAGAAACCTCCCCGGACATTTTCTACATATATGGATCAGGAAGATCTCGGAATGATGATTATGGACGCAAACATACCGACGACCGTATCCAAAGGCAGCGACATCAGGGTCGATGATGTTTGGGTTAATCTTGCCTCCCCATTTCTCGGATGGCAGATATCTCTCCGGCTTGAATGTCATTGGGTCTTCAAACATCTCTGGATCGTGCATCACAGACCTTTACTCGACAGTGTGAGCAAAATCTAACGAGCAGTCGAATACTCCCACTGACCAGCTGTTCGGTATAAATATGCTTCCTTTGGGTATGAAATATCCGTTGTACACATCGTCTTCCTTAGAATTTTTGAACCCGAGAGGCGCAACGGAGTGCAAGCGAGTCAGCTCTTTGATGAGGGCTTTCAAATAGACCAGCTTGTCGATGTCACTTGCTGTTGGTAGTCGATACGCTCCAACGACAGTGTCGATCTCCTGCTGTGCACGACGTAGAACCTCGGGGTACATGGCAAGCATCAAAAACAGAGCGTGTCCGGTACTGACGGTCTATTAGGGCTTGTTAGAGAAGTTTCTGTAATTGCGTTCTATCGTTCTACGTACCGTATCAGAACCAGCTGAGGAAGATTTAATTCGCTATCAGCCACCTGAAAGACGACGAGCGAAGGGCATTGACTGATATACTCACCTACGTATGCGGTACCAATTGAGTTCTGCGCAATGATTTCTCGCTCACGATACTCCGGGTCGTCTTCATCGGGTAGATCCTCGATTAGGCGCTTAACCATGTTCGGGTACTCGTCATTACTGAGCCCTTTGTTCTGAGAACAAATCGTCAGACACGACTCAAACCTCGAGCAGAGGAGGAGGCGGGGCACTAACCGCTCGTGCCTTGGCATTATTCCAAGGTTTCGTTCGGACTCTCTTGCTGACTTCCACAACGTCCACCAGCCTCTTCTTCCAAGCCGCACCTGGGAACCAAGAGGGTATATACCGCATAATCGGAAACACGTTAACCATAAAACTTCCAGGAAGCGCTGCCTCGGAGAAGCCTTGCAGCACTACCTCGGCGTCTTGAATGATCTCCTTGTTGTATACATCATCGTCAACCCCATATGACACCCGCATAATCAGTGAAGCAAACAATCTGCCAGAACGGCAGGTGGCATGAGAAGACGGTGGCAAATCGATTGATGAATATGACATACTCTTTAGTTTCTTCCAGGAACCCGTCTGGGTTTAACGACAGCTTCCGTAAGAACTTGTTAGTTTCTTGTTCGATGACAGGCCTGTAGTTTGGGACCTCATTGCTATTCAACAGCTGGTGGAACAGCTTCCTGTGTGCGCGCCAGTCAGGGCCATAGTCCATGACTCCGAAAATCCAGTCGATATCCATGCTAAGTAAAATCAGTTATCATGTTCGTTCAGGAGGTAGAGTCTGGGTCTGAGCATCACGCACATCTCGAACGCGGGCACGGGAAACCTCGTTGACGTGTTGACCGACCTGTTTTCCAAAAGCTCGAGGATAGCAGACAGCGAGTTGAGGATGATGATAGGCTGTCCCATTGCCTCAAGATACGTGACTTCACCTAGACCGCGATGAGACCGCGGTGAGTTAAACACAGCTAGAAACCAGTAAATTGACATACCATACTCCTTGGACCAATCTTTATAGGTGAGCCAAGGCTCTATCTTTGGAATCTGGAAGAGATTCCCGAATATCGGGACACCCTTGGGACCTGGCGGTAGCGGCAGACCTTGTCGCGCCCTTTTCCTGCTTTGCTGAGCCAAAACATAGTAGCCTGTCGCCGTGACAAGAGCGAGCAACGCGATGCTCCAAGACGACTGGAGCTTCGACGACGACGCGATGACACCAAAGCGAGTGAATACCTCCGCAAAGGTCGACATGCTAGGATGCGCTGGTAAAGAGATAGTGTCGGCTGTGGAAAGTGAGGAAGGCGGGATCAGAGGAGGTGCTTGAGAAAGTACGCGTTCCGGACGCGTAGTATATGTATATGAAGCTTTCTGTGATTAACCCCTGGGAGAGCTGCGGACTCGTGAGTCGTGACTCGGACAGAACTTACACACTGATGGCCCATATGGTTACCAGCGGCCATCATATATCGCAGAACATTACATACAAATATTTGGCCCTGAACTTCGGAACGGAACCTCCAAACTGGATAAACCACGATAGAGCTTCTCTTCCACGGTAGATTTGAGTGTTGTACGACCTTGATAAGGCATGTACGCCTACTGACATACTCTGCTCTTCTTTTTGCCTTCGAGTGAGGTACAAGTGTGACTGTCCATCGGTCTTCAATCTTTAGGCTGTTGGTCTGACGTGCGACGAGTTGGCGTTTACTGTTCGGAAAGATCTTTTGCGATGAGTCAACACTATTATCTCATGCTTCCAGAACCAAGATTAACTGCGTCCAACCCGACTAACCCGAATGTAAAAGTTGAGGTCAGTCTATCTTTCTCGAGTCATGAATATAAACGATATCTCACCGAGTTCACAACTCGCAGAATTGTCCTGTCATAGAGAAGTGCTCAGTTTCAAGTACCGGACGTCCCGGTGATAAGTGCCCGTTGGTACCCGTACAAGAAGTGCAAGCGCAGAGTGATAATCAATAGCCTAAATATACAAATTAGTAGGAACTTTGTAATGTATGGTGACGTTGGACGAAGAAGAAAACAGAGAGGCTACATGAAGTAACCAATAGCGAGTTGCGAGTGAGATCGTTGTTGACAGGAGAACAAAGCAAAAAGCTTGATGAAAAAGCGAACACCCAGACAACATCAAGTGTTTGTATTCCCTCTCATAGGCTGATGAAAGAACGCGTAACCGAGAAGGTGGCCTGGAGGTGGGACATGTACGCGCCACTCGACAGCATCCGAATGAGCAGATTCCGGAATCCTCGTCCAAGTATCGGTGGGCGTTAAGTCATGCATTTCCGAACCTCGTTTATTTTGTTGTCTCCGCTAGCGTTGCAGAGATCTCTCCCAAGAAACCTTTGCGTCGTGGGACCAGAGAACGTGTAGAAGACCAGTTGCGTTGCCTACGCTCAGGGACCCTAAATGGCTTACCGACCCAGTCGTTGATGTCTCGTTCAACAGATAAATGATTAAAGTCGGCCAGAAGTCGCTTTTTTCGAGTGACATCCTCGTCAATACTGGCTTCAACCGCCAAGACGGCAGCCTAGATTACACAAAATGTAAGTATATGCGCCCAAATGAATGCGAGAACAATGAGACTCCCCTGATAGCTGTTAGGGCGCGAGGTGAGAGTCGTTCCGTATTTCCCAGCACCATCTTTCTGTGCACTGATCGGGGCCCAAAGAATCCCGTGTCTCGAAAAAGTGGCACAGACAAGCCAAACCTTACCGTTAGCGAAGGTCGAGTCCACGTCTAAAAACACGCCCACAGCCCGGTACAATGGGGACAGAACCCTCCAGTTTTCCGGCTTGATCTCGGCACAGTCCTCAAGATTTCCAGTGACAGACGGTTGAAGCAACAAGTTCTGGGCTGTGGCGGAGGGAATGAATCGCTTGAAGTGTTCCAGGGCAGCCTTTTGTGCGTCCTGCGTGCAACGAATGTTAAACACACAACAACATATATGTTTGTTAGAAGCAAGAGCAATACCTCATAAGTGCCCGCTATAGGGATCAAGGCAATGCGCCGCTGAGACGCTTGTTCCAAAATGAAGAGCACAGCCTGTGCAGCACAGAATTCGATGGTAGCTGGCATCGTATTCTCCTGTTTGCTCGAGGTCGGTGTTGCCTCAGCCTCAGAATAGCGATATCCGGCGCGAGCCTTTCGAAAAACACCGATTTCTCGCTGTTCCTGACAGATCACGTCCCAGTCTTGGCGACGAATTTCAGCCCAGATGTGCTTTTTCCCCTTTACCTCGTGAGATACGCGTAAAACAACATTATCGGTGGTAGCGTTGACCATGTAAGGACCCAGTGTGTCCACGGCAGCCTTCACCGCGTCCTAGAGTAATGAAGTCAATAATTGCTCAGCGTGACGCGTCAAAATGCGTGGCGGATTGCACCTCGTAGGTCTCGGGACACCTGGTAAACGCGTAGCGGTCTTCTTCATCTGGCCCACTCGCTGGAAGTACAAGGCGCAGCAAATCGCTACGCGTAACAGTGAGGGAAGATGAGGACGATCGCTTGCGCTTGAAGCTTCCAGGCGTTGGGCGAGGAAGTTCGCCCAACAACTCGACAGATACTTCACGCTTCGCCATCGTTAGGCAGTAAGTCTGCCTTAAATCTCGCCTCGGATCGTTTCGGGTTGAATGGAAGGGAGGAATAAAGAGAGCCTCGAACCCGCCCCAGCAAAATACGAGGAACGCGTACATAAGCAATTCCCACGAAGTGTTTCACCTTCTTTAAGGGATGCAAGAGTCCTAAGTGCCGCTAAGCGCCTGCTTCGGGGTTCGACCTGTGGCTGGTGAAGGTGACGAACTACTTCTGGCTGTGGCTTAAAAAGCTAAAAAGCCCTGCACTGCTATTGAGCACTAGGAGTAACACAGCTACCGAATGAGATACATTCCATGTCGAACGCTTTCGAATTTCTGGAGATGGCCTCACAATTAGAAGCCACAGTCAATGACCAGGTGGTGGTATTTCACCTACAATTCAGGGTTTATGAGCTGGTTATGAAGGCAGTGAGGGAGTGGGTTGGGCAGTCGCCAAGCCACAGTCACGACCGTGTCAAGGCTATCACGAGCTGTGCGCCCGCAAGCGATCATTTTCGACGCCCAACTGTCATTCTCAATTTGCTCCGTCAACATCATCTCCGGCGCCCATCCTTATAAGATATTAAGGTGTGTATGTCGGAGCTATAAAACTCCCATCCTTTCCCTACTACCTTACTTCGCTGGGAGGAAACCGACGTCCAGTCTTTCACCATGATCCGCAATGTTCTCCCAGCTCTAGTTCTCCTCCTCGGCGCCCTCTCGACTGTACAAGCTGTTCCTGGTTTCACTTTCCGTCCTCACAACCAACAGACGGCTGAAAAAGGAGTGAATGGTGGTTCACGACACGGTCATGGCCACAAGGAATGGTCAGCAGAATCTGGTGGTGGTGAGCACCGCGAGTTTGTGTGCGTACAACACGCTTCATTCAACAGACACGCGCCGCAGACGACTAATTATATTCACCATCCGCTTATAGGCAATGTGCAACTCTCTCCCCCAACACTCAGGAGCAAGAGATGGAGGAGAAAAAGTTTACGCAGATGCTGAGGAAGCATCGTCGACCTGGGCACAAGACTGGTGAATTGAAGCAGATTGATTTGCCGATTCATTTCCATATTATATATGCGAATGATACGCAGCAAGGTGGTATGCTCAAGTGAGTCGTCATCTATAGATCTTCTACTCTACGCAATTTGATTGTTCCGTCCTTTACAGGCCGTGGCAGATTGAACAGCAGATGTTCCGTTTGAACCTCGACTTTATGTCCGCCAACATTCGGTTCTTTATTGCAAGCACATCCTATCGTTACGATCCGAGGTGGTTTAACACTGGTGTCGGCGAAGACTAGTAAGCTTCCATTCTATCCAACGCGTTTGTCCTTCACCAACGTGTATGCTTGCTACAGTGATTACGAGAAAGCACAAATGGGCAGCCACCGAATCGGTGACGAGCAGACTCTCAATGTTTACACAGTAGGGTGAGTATACGCTCAATACTCTCGCACCGTCCCCCAGCACTAAACACCCGATCTCTCAGATGGGGTCCAGACAGAGCCGGCGCCTATGGCTACTCTCATTATCCCTCCAACTACCAGTACGACCCGGGTTGGGACGGCGTCCTCCTCAACTCAGTTACGATGCCTGGCGGATCGGAGGAAGGCCACAACCTCGGCCGCACACTGGTACATGAGGTTGGACACTGGTCAGGGCTGATGCACACCTTCGAGGTTAGTCACGATCGAAAACTGCTGCTTGCTGGTGTTTCGTCAGCTAATTGGACTTCAGGGATACGACTGCTCGGGTCAAGGAGACTATGTAGCCGACACGCCAGTACATGCCGGCCCTTCTTACTACTGCGATATCCCTATGGACACGTGTCCGGGCTACGAAGGAAATGATCCTGTTTGTGAGTAACGTTACTCTCCCCGCATTTCGATTAAAAGCTCTTTGCCATTCTGGGCGCTAATTCATCGTACCCTTGCGTTTTGTAGACAACTTCATGAACTACGCCGACAAGGATTATTGCAGAAGCGAGTTCACGCCGGGACAGATTGAAAGAATGAGGAACCAGCTGAAAATCTACCGAAATGTCGAGGATGCGTAGTCATTGGCTTTATTCTTTGCTTTTCAGAATTCATTTTTGTAGCACATTAATCATATTATGGACTTTTTTGGAAGAGGGTTGATCATGAACGTGGATGGGCAGGACCGTGTAAATCAATATGTATATGCACTACTGTATTTACCCAGCCTGAGGGCTCGAAACAATTAAATGTAACCCTTCAGTCGTGAGCTGTCGATAGACAACCACTGTTCGGTCAGTCGGATCAAAGGACCGCCCCCCTGGCAAAGGTCCAGGGGTGGGTTTTTTGTTCTTTGCACAGTCCTTCATCCCATCGCCCGCCAGTGCTCTGTGGGGACACCGTACACTCAAAAGCAGTGTATCTACTGAGCGAGCCTCGACCCCAGCTTTTTCTGAGCCGACCGAGAGACCCAGCACATCGTCTTGGCAGCCAGCTTGGCATCAGACGCACATGGCTGTCCGGGGCTAAGATATGTCACCGCAAAGAACTGTCCTTGGAATTGTATCTTCTGCGGGTTTCATGGACCACTGGAAGGCGAAGTTAGCGGTGCATTATCATCACACCCTGCACCGGATAGCAGCGTGTAGGGCAGAGATGCCAAGAACTTTATGAAGGGCGTAGAACATTGACAGTGACACCCGGCAAGCTGTACGCGTGCTCGTACAAATACAGCTGCGGGCTTGCAGCCACGTTCCTTTCGTCTTTCCGCCTTCTCCGTCCATTGCACGGCGTCTTCTACACTCGGTGCATTGGGCGCGCTGACTCGGATTCGACGGACGACCTCAACAGGACGGCAGCGCTCGACACGATCACGCATAGACCGGAAGCATGGTGTCCTCCAGGCTCACCGTCCTCTCTACCTTCCTCGTGCTGCTCTGCGCGCTCTCGGCGACGCAAGCCTACATTCCAGTCTTTCCTATCCATTCGCAAAAGAAGCAAGCAGGATTCGGAGGAGCGAGTGCGCATAAGGGCGAAGGGACCTCGCATTCGCATTGGAAGCAGAAGGGAGCGCCAGGAGACAAAGAGTTCCTGTGAGTACCTTTAACTCAAGTGTTGCTCCTTAAGGTTATCATAGATGGGGGATGCTGACAACGTATTACTTACTATAGGGGATGTGCAACGTACACGCCTAGTGCTAAACATTTGGAGGCTGAGGAGACGATGTTTTCAGAGGAAAAGAAGAAGATGAAGTCAAATCATGGACCAGGAGACCGTCCGCCCATCAAGCTGCCAATAAATTTCCATGTGGTGTTTGAGAATCATACGCAGCCAGGCGGGATGGTTTTGTGAGTACTACTTTATTTGAATTTAGTGTTTGAACTTGGAACTGACGTACGTACTGTAACTTTGAAGATCATGGCAGATTGAGCAGCAGATTATCCGCACGAACCTCGACTTTGCTGGAACAGGGATTAGCTTCGAGTTGGGGAGTGTGACGCATAACAGGAATGCGAAGTGGTTCCATACGGGTGTTGGGAATGACTAGTGAGCGCCGTCTGTCCTTCGTGAGCCTAGCGGCTGTTTATTAACGACGATCCTTAGTGAGTTCGAGAAAGCGCATATGCGAAAGATCCGGGCTGGTGATGCGAAGACCATTAATGTGTATACTGTCGGGTACGCCGAAAATGTCTGCCCTTTCAATGAGTACGCTCTAACTTGAATGTGTAATTTGTAGGTTCGGGGCTAACAGAAGCGGGGCCTACGGCTACGCGCACTATCCCTCGCATTACCAGAATGACCAGGGCTGGGACGGAGTTCTTCTGAACTACGCTACGCTGCCTGGTGGCTCAGAGGAGGGTGTTAACTTAGGGCGTGTGTTGACACATGAGATTGGACATTGGATGGGGCTACTGCATACCTTTGAGGTGAGTTGGCCCGCTTTTACATGCGCAGAACCAAGTTCAAACAGAAGCTGTAGGGCAACTCGTGTGATGGGCCCGGTGATTATGTGAACGATACGCCCACACATAACGGTCCTTCGTGGTACTGCGATGCCCCGATGGATACCTGTCCTGGGAAGGAAGGAACAGATCCCGTTCGTGAGTACTGTTGCCTCGTTCTCTTCTTTGTTTCGAATTCTCACTGTGTTGTGCAGACAACTTCATGAACTATGCAGTGAAGGACTACTGTGAGACAGAGTTCACATCGGGGCAGACCGAGCGCATGAGAGATCAGCTCCGGGTTTACCGAGGGGTTGAGAATGCTTGATAACGTTCAGCTTGATAGTATGAGTGTACTTTACGCTTGGGACTCTGGGCGCTTGTTTCATGTTGTGCATAGATGTATATCACGGACAATTCTCACTATTTTAATGCCACATCTAAATCAGAATTTGCGTTCCTGTCACGCCCAACTGCGTTTTCTCGACTTCGGGGGAGGTCGTTGTAACGGATCAAGGAGTAAGCTACGGATCAGGCCCGTGAGATGTTCCTTCGGCACCGATCGTGTCGCGCGCTTCGCTGTCGTTTTCTTCAGTCGTGACGCTCACAGCATTTTGCTTGCTACGCTCGTCTACATGACTGGGACAGTATCGCTCTGACTCCATTACTCGAACTTTCCTTGATAAAAGGATCTTTGCTTCGTCAGAATCAGGGGATATCTCAGCTGATTGCTCAGCAAAGCAGAGTCATTGTTGCCTGGACGAGGACCAGTGCTATATAATGCTGTTCCTGCGATGGACGGGGGTTACTTCTGCTGGGTTTAACGCATTTGGACGCTCTGCTTCGTCTTTTACTTCGAATTCAAGACCAACTGCCATCAGCGCTATGAAGAGTCGTCGACGCCAGAAGGGCGAATTTGCCGTTGGGATGGAGTATAGCACTGGGTCGGGTCAGCCTATACATCTGTTTGTAGCGGGCTTGGGCAACGCGACGCTGCCGGACACTAGGCATAGGTACGTCCGCTCCTTCCACGACTGTCATCTCCACTCTAACCACATTTTCTGGCATTCAGCATCGGCCAATACATCATCAACTCTCTTTCATCCGACCTTGACATTCGACTGAACCATGTTCGAGGAGGACAATTGGGTTCAAAGCTGGTTTCTCTACCATCGGCCTCGCACCCAGTGATGATCACGCTCTTCAAGTCGAAGCAGCTCATGAACGTCTCTGGCCCGAGTATCGTGTCCAACTACAGGACGGCCTGCGCGTCGACTGGTGGTATTGGGAGCAAATCCGTTACAGGGCCTGGGAAGAACCTGGTTGTGCTCTCGGATTCCATTTCGCATGTGGCGCATAAGCTCTCTGCACGCTTCGGTGGGTCGGCCCAGGGACATAACGGCATGAAGAGCATCAACGAGTGTTTGGGTGGTAAAGGCGATCGGTCGTTTTGGCAGTTTAGGGTTGGAGTTGGAAGGGGGAGTCCGAATGAGATACAGAAGGATGCGGATGCGGTGGAGTGGGTTATGGGACCTATAAGTGAACGCGAAAAGAAATTCTGGGGTGTTGGAGGGGGAGGGGTGAAGCAAATAATAAATGAGTTGGATAAGGTTGTAAAGAAAATGGAGCAGGACGCGACGGCGAGGGAGAAGGAGTTTGAGGCAAAGGCAGCGGCGAGGGCGAATGTGTTGGCTCAGGGTAGAAAGCCTTCGCTTCAGGATGGATAATGGCCTGTAATCCCAAGAATGGGGTGAAACCCATTGTCGGATTCCGGCTGAGGCCATACAAAAGGACTTCAGACGTACTAGGAGGAGAGAAATTACTGCTACTACGACTAGCAAGCCAGCCCATCGAGAAGGGCTCTGCGAACATGTCTTTCTACTACCGATACGAGCACGTCCCATAGAAATAGACATAGGCTTCCAGTTCGGGGCGTTTCGGCAGTGCAAGCCGCTAAAAACCTGATCGGCATAATCTAATATATTAAGAGACAACGGGCTATGACGCAATATTATATAATATATTTACTAAGCAAAGAATCGCACGGTCACTACATTGAGCTCGCCGCGCGTCGGCTTCGGACATGTCCGACTATGTGTTCCCACGTTCCTGCCGCGCGTGTTCGCGTTCGAGTTTTCGCTGTTTCGTGACATTTTTGTGCATTTTCGCCGTAATATTGCCTGCCCATCAGTTTTATCCTTCTTTTACCTCACTTTTACCACTCTGTATTGCTTCTTTGATACCTGTCACTGCTCTTTTGTCATATCTTTTGCCCAAATCTGCTATTGTGTCCCACTG